>SJYA01002932.1:11907118-11960497 GCA_006410615.1 Neotragus moschatus | reverse complement strand
CAGAATTCTCAGAAGGGAGGGTGGGTGGGCAGAGCTCCCAGGCTGAGGGGAGCAGGAAAGAGAATACAAGCTTCAGCCCAGAAGGGAGCTTTGGCAGGCATGTCCACCATCCCAACACAGGGCCTTGCCTGGAGAAGCCCCCGGAGCTCCCTGCCAGGTCTCAAAAGTTCTTCCTGGTGTCCAGCTGGCCTCTCTGCCTGATCTGTGCTAAGGTGAGGATCGGCAGATAGATTCCCCAGGTGCGTGGCTCTTACCCACCTACCCCTTTGAGACAATCCATGCTGGGTCCTTCCCTGGAGGCCCAGAGGCTGGGGTCCCTTCCTCTTTAACCTGGGGGCAGGACCCTCCCTCCCACTTCCTCAGCAGGCAAGCAGGAACTCCAGCTCAGGTCACTTAGACTCATCTTCCAAGGAGGTCCCTGGGGAGGGGGCAGTGTGAGAAGTGTCCTCTCTTTCCTGACTGTTCTGGGTAGGCACTTGTGGACTGGGGAAAAGGGACGAAAGGTGGGACATGCCTGCTTCCCGGGCCCCAGCTTTGGAGAAACTGTAACCAGTAGAAGTAGTAACTAACAAGCAACGCACAAAAATTTACTCTAGGTCCGAGCACCAGGCTTCCATGCTTTACAGACATTCTTTCACAGACTCCCTCCCTGTCTTTTAGGGAGACCCCAAACCCTTGCCGTCCAAGATCTCCCCAGTCTGCTGAGGGAAGCGTTGACCCAATACCTTCCCTTCCAAGCCCCTAGGCTGAAGAGAACTAACCCCTGACCTCAGGGAGCCTCTAGTCTGAAGGGGGTACTCCTTCAGAATGGGTACTCCTGACCTGGTTTCCTCCCTCAAAGGGAGTTGGGTTTTTATAGGTGCAAGGGACTTCGAGGCAGCAGCGACGGGGGAGGGCGCGCAGGCTTCCCGGTGGCGTTGGGCTGCGTGGAGGAGGCGGCGGGGCCGGGCTGGGCCCTCGGAGGAGGCCGCCCCAGCGGCGCTCCCACGACCCGGGCAAGGCCGTCTGGGCGCCGTCTCCGGTCTCGGGGCCTGCGGTCGGGGCACCGCGGGGCCGTGTTTGAGCCGGTCAGCTCCCCGCGGAAATTACAGGGGCGCTCGGCGCTGCGGTCGCGCCCCCCAGGGCAGCGCCCGCTGGTTGGAGGCGTTTAAATTGAAAGCAGCTTTGGGGAGAGGGGGCGGGCGCGGGGCGCCGAGCAAGGGGAGGGGGCGACTGGGCACAGCGACCCCTTTGTCTGCGCCCGCCGAGGGGCGGAACCTTGCGGTGAGCGCGGCGCCCCCTCCCCTCGCTCCAGCCTGGCCGGTTCCCACGCCGCCCAGCCGACCGAGGCCCGCGCCGCTTCTCCACCTGGGTCTCTGCCTTCCCTCTTGAGTCAGCGCGGTACGCCTCCTCCAGGAGGCTCTCCCAGACTAACAAACGGACCAGTCCGCGCGGGGGGCATCCCGGAGGGTCAGGAGACCTGGGCTGAGTCCTCTTAACAGGTTCCGTGATCTTGGTCAAATCTCTTTCTCTGGGCCCCAGTGTCCTCTATAGAAAGATAGACACTTAGCCCTTTCTGCTTACCTTAGTAATGTTAAAGATTATTTGAGTCAGTTGTCAGGGAAAATGTTATGAAAACCGTGAAACGTCTGAGGAATAATGCTGTGTGCTGTGCTTATTCGCTCAGCCGTGTTTTTGCGACTCTTTGCGACCCTATGGACTGTAGTCCACCAGGCAGGTTCCTTTGTCCCTGGGAATGCTCCAGGCAAGAATACTGGAGTGGGTTGCCATGCCCTTCTCCAGGTGATCTTCCTAATCCAGGGATTGAACCCAGGTCTCCCGCATTGCAAGTGGATTCTTTACAGTCTGAGCCACCAGGGAAGCCCATGAATACTGGAGTGGGTAGCCTATCCCTTCTCCAAGGGATCTTCCCAACTCAGGGATCAAACCCGGGACTCCCGTGTTGCAGGTGGATTCTTTGCCACCTGAGCTACCAGTGAAGTCCCTGAGTAATAATAAATACCAAGAATAACTCCCCACCACCCCTCCTCCCCAACTCTTTCATGTGAGCTAGCGTTTATACACAGGGATACTTGTGCTGGGGATGGGATGGGGGAGGAGTTAAGTAGCCAACAGCTTGGAGCAGGGGAGAAACCATGGTGGACTTCTTGGAGGAGGGGAATGTGGGGCAAGCAGGGCTAGGAAGGAGTAAAGGGAGCAGTACTGGAAAAAGGAGAGGGTGTCTCTGCTCCTGGGGATAAGATCAGGGGAAGGAGAGGCAAGAGCCAGGAAGGAGGAGGCTCTCTATAAGATGAACTTGTCCTGCCTGCGGGCTGCAGTTGAAGAAGTGACTTGGAGTGAGTGGCTGTTTGCTCCATTGGTGGGTGGCATGTCTCCCGGGATGGCAGATTGGTGGCAGAGCCTGCCCCAGTCCAATGGTTGAGAAGGAATGCCTGTAGCCTCTAGGGGTGAGCTCCCCTTGGCCCTTCACTCCTCTTTTTCCTGACGGCTCTGGGTACCCAGAGGATCATCCCTGGGCTCTGGGCACCAGGTGCAGGGAGCTTGGCTTGTTGTTTCCTTCACTTCCAGGAGCAGCAGTGGAAGGTTGTTTGCCAGGTCTGGTGCCCAGGGATGTACCCAGTTGCTCCACACCCGGCAGAACTGCATGTTTCTGGTTTACTTCCTGGAGGTCCTTAGTGGGCAGCCAGGGGGCAAAGCCCACAGTCCCAGGTACCTGACACCTGGGGCAAGATGGAGAGCTAAGCCTGGCCAGAGCAGGGAGGACTCTGTAAGGGCTCCTGAAGAGGAATTTGAGGAGCAGCCCTGGAAGGGAAGGAGGGCCGATGTTCCCTAGTGGGGAAGGAGGGCTGATGGGCTGCGCCAGGTGTTTCCACCAGAGGAACTTCTTCCCCAGCCTCTATGACACCCCCTTGGGGGCCCAGAGCCTCCTCCAGAGCCCAAAGCCCCTCAAACGCCTACAAACAAGGGCTTGGGTCTGGCAAATGGGATGAGATCTAAAAGTGGGCTTTGAGGCACAGACTGGGGGGTGCAGCTTGCTAGCTCTGCCTGTCCCCTTTTACCTCTTCCCCTGGCCCCAGCAGCTGCTAAACCCACCCAGCTCACCGGCCCCCCCAGGCTTGTGCCACTGGGGCACAGGGCAGGAATGCCACAGGAAAAGAACAAAGGAGCCCACCGAGGAGGGGGTGATGGCTCAGAGTGACCTGACTGGTTAGGGCTGAGCCATACCTGTCTGGAGAGCTGGCCAGACTCAAGGAATGTCCCTGACCCCAAGCCTGGGACCCACCAGACACAATATCTCCCAGGGGCAGGACTGGAGGCTTCTTGGACACCACACTCTGCACTAGCAGCCAGATACCAACAGGCCTCCAACCTCATCCAGGCTGAGGGCTCCATCAGAAGCCCTCTGGGGGTGTTTCTCCTGCCCCTTTCCCTCCCCATCCCTCTGCAGACTGCCCATTGCCATGCCTCCACCTCCTTAGAACTCAGATTGTCTTCTGCATATGGTGCCTACCTCTCAGATCATGAACAAGCTTTCCCCAAGCCCAGTTCTTGCAGGTTGGGCCAGCATTGGGAAGGAAAGAGCCAGGTACCCGTAGGTCTTGGCCTGCAGCCCCATCGTGGGCTAGGTCTGAAAGAGGCAGTGTTGGGTTTTATCTTTGTCCACTCGGTCCAGCCCCAGAGTCCTAGAGATCATGAGCTTCGAGCAGGAGGGTCCTGAGGCCAAGGCCTGTATAGGCCCTGAGCCCCAGCTGACAGGCTCAGCATGGAGTTGGGGGCGATCCTCCTGGTTCAAACACTTCTTGAAGCCAGGGATGGAACTTTTGGGAGAGGGAGCAGGACAGGAAGAGGCTTACTCATCCACCTGGGTCACCCCTGTCATCAAAGCACTCGTGGGAAGGTGCCATGGGTGTGACCATCACAGAGGAGACTTCTATCTCCAGACTGCAGGTCTGATGCTTCCAGAAAAGTAGGCTGGGGGAAGGGACCCAGAAGGTGAATTGGCCCACATGACCTCCAAGTCCCCTTCTTGTTTTAAAATTAATTTATTTTTAATTGAAGGATAAGTGCTTTGCAATATTTTGTTGGTTTCTGCCATCCATCAGCATGCCTCAGCAATACATATACCTATGTCCCCTCCCTCTTGACCCTCCCTGCCACCTTCCACCCCTCTAGATTGTCCCAGACTCCCCTTCGAGTTCCCTGAGTCATACAGCCAGTCCCCACTAGCTAGCTGTTTTATATATGGTGGTGTGTATGTTTACACGCTGCTCTCTCCATTCGTCCTGCACTCTCCCTCCCCTCCTGTGTCCACACATCTGTTCTCTATGTCTGCTTCTCCATTGCTGCCCTGCAAATAGGATCATCAGTACCATCTTTCTAGATTCCATATTTATGCATTAAATATGATACTTTTTTTTTTCTGACTTCATTCTGTGTAATAGGCTCTCAGTTCATCCACCTCATTAGAACTGACTCAAATGTGTTCCTTTTTATGGCTGAGTAATATTCCATTGTATATATGTACCAGAGCTTCTTTATCCATTAATCTTTTGATGGACATCTAGGTTGCTTCCATGTCCTAGCTATTGTAAAGAGTGCCGCAATGAACATTGGGGTATATGTGTCTTTTTCAATGAAAAAATATGGAATGCTTTACAAATTTGCATGTAATCCTTGCACAGGGGCTATGCTAATCTTCTTTGTATTGTATCTGTATTAGTATATGTGCTGCTGAAGTGAGCGCCCAAGCCTCCTCCTGACCTAAGCCTCTGTGATCCTATGATCCTTGTTGTTGTTGCTCAGTAGTGTCTGACTCTGTGCATCAGCCTTGGGGGAGATCACCATGGACTGCAGCACGCCAGGCTTCCCTGTCCTTCACTATCTCCCTGAGCTTCCTCAAACTCATGTCCATTGAGTCAGTGTTACCATCCAACCGTCTCATCCTCTATTGTCCCCTTTGCCTCCTGCCTTCAATCTTTCCCAGCATCAGGGTCTTTTCCAATGAGTCAGTTCTTCGCATCAGGTAGCCAGAATATTGGAGCTTCAGCTTCAGCATCTGTCCTTCCAATGAATATTCAGGACTGATTTCCTTTAGGATGGACTGTTTTGATCTCCTTGCAGTCTGAGGGACTCTCAAGAGTCTTCTCCAGCACCACAGTTCGAAAGCACCAATTCTTCAGCACTTAGCCTTTTATATTTATTGTCCAGCTCTCACACCCGTACATGACTACTGGAAAAACCATAGCTTTGACTATACAGACCTTTGCCAGCAGTGATATCTCTGCTTTTTAGTACACTGTCTAGGATTTTCGTAACTTTTCTTCCAAGGAGCAAGCGTCCTTTAATTTCATGGCTGCAGTTACTGTCTGCAGTGATTTTGGAGTCCAAGAAAATAAAATCTGTCAGTGTTCCTGAGCTGATGTGGCCCTGAGATATTGCGATTGGAATAATTGCCAGCACAATAATAGTGCCAGGCATGCTATAAAACTTTTCATGCATGATCTCATATACTGCTCCACAGTGAGAGAATTGAGGCAAAGAGGGGGCAAGTTTGCTCATTCCCAAGAGCCCTGGGACAGGCAGCCCAGCCTGGATCTGTCCGACTTCAGAGCCTGCTCATTTACCTGCTTCACTGCAGCTTTTGTGACTCTAAACTCTGCTCTCACAGGGTCCAGAACTTAGCCAATCACCAAATTCAACATCAAGTCATGACTCAGCATATTTGCTGGCGAAGCAGCAGGTGGGAGGGGTGGATCCTAGCCGGAGATCTGAGAAGACAACAGTCCTCTGTCCTCTTCTGGGTCTTGGAAAGCTTCCTGGAGGAGGAGGATGGGCAAGAGAAGGAAGAAGAGGGGGAGGAAGGGAAGAGTGTATTTCAAGACGTTTAGGAGGTATGGCCATTCCAGACAGCAGGGTGGGCACTTGGAGGGATATGACCCTCTCTGAGAATAGAGGGTTGGAGGGACCCAGAGGGACAGGACAGAGGAAGGGAGTCAGGTCTGGCTGCATTCCCTTCCTCCACCAGGCCATGGACTCAGACCCTAAGGGGCAGACAAGCCTGTGCCACATGGCCCTCTGAGAAAGCCTCCTGTGTCTGGCCCCCTCCCCTAGCTACTTAGCCCTCTGCTCCAGCTGGAGGCCACTTTCAGTCACTCACAGACTGAACCCTTAGGGAAAGGGCCTCTGCTGATCTCCCCCAAGGCTGATTAACAGCAACGAGCTGGAGGCAAACACTTGCTCTTCTCCTAGAAGGCTGTCTTTGTTTCCCCAAGGGTATGGCACCTACAGACCTCTCCCCTCCCCACTAAGGAGACAGGGCTACCTTTGCAGGCATCTGAGAAGGACGGATAAAGGAGAGAAAATCAACATCCAGTGCCAGTCTCTGGGCCAGTGGAAACACCCTCACTTTTCAGAGGGAGATGCACTGGCAGGTGCAGGCGCTTACTCAGAGGGAAAAATCTGCCTGCTGGTTGGTCTGGTTCTCTTCTGGCTTCAAGGTGCTAGGGGTCTGTGCCTAGCTGGTGTATGTTGCTTCCCTCCAACTCCCACCACACCCCCCAACCCCTGGTCCATGGGTTTGCCCACGAAGGAACTGCAGTTGGTGACTAGGTCCCTCCTGGGAGGCAGGGCACAAAGCACCCCCCAGTGCAGGCCACTTCCCTCTTATTCTGGATATTGCAGCTTTTCTGTTGGCTGACCTTGACCTAGGGCCTCCTACATTTTAGGCACGGGGCTAAACATTTGAGCAGATGACATGTTTAATCCTTAGAACTGTCCAGTGAAATAGGTCCTGTTACCTTCTCCCTCTCACAGATGAGGAAACTAAGGCTCAGGAAGGGGAAGGAATGTATCAAGACCACACAGCTGTCAACAGTGGAGGGAAGATTTGTACCCAGGATCCTCTCTTAGGCTCCCTATGACTCTCTTTGCTGGGTGTGTGTTGTCTCCCCTAACTGGAGTCCAGGTGGATGGAAGAGCAGTCTGCCTTCTGACCTCCTCTCAACTGGCCGAGAAGGAGGGGCCTTGGGCTCTGCCTCTAAGAAAGGAGACCTCTCTCCTAGCCCAGGGTGTGGGGCTGCAGGAGGAAATCAGACAAGTTGTGAATCCAGCTTCCTCTCTGCTCACCCTTGTTGTCGGCTGGGCTTCCAGCTCCCTCCAGGATCAGAAAGAAATGACTCCTTTTGGAAAGTGGATAAGGGTGCAGGCTCACATCCTGTTACTTGCTTGCTGTGGGACCTTGGGGAAATTACTTAACTTCTCTGTGCCTCAGTGTTGGCATCTGTAAAATGAGGAAATCAGAATACCAGGTTCATAGGGCTAATCAGAGGATTGCATTGGGAAGAGTTTGCAACACTGCTTAGCACACGGGTAAATGTCCTCAAGAGAGGACTATTTTAAAAGAGAGGCCATCAAATGTGGGGCTGTCTATAAAAAGGATATGGTTGGGTTTTTTGGGGGGAGGAGTCTAGATTTCCTAATTTTTCAAGGCTGAGAATTCCTGAGAGGGGAGGAAAGGGTGGATGGTTTCCAGGTGACATTCCTCCCTTCCCCCCACCTCCCCAGGAGGATAAAAATTCCTCCCAGGTTTCTGTGCACTTTCATGTGGAACCTGCTGAGCCCTGCCAGCATTCCTCTGCCCCTCCTGTCAGCTGGGGGCCGGCGGAAGGGGTCATTAGCCCCTTTTACAGCTTTGTAAAGTGTGATGGCAGACGCCTCTACCTGAGATCCCAGCTGGGACCTACTTGAAGGAGGTGACCCGCCCCCCCAGAGGAGGGGCTTTAAGACTGAGGATAGGAGGAAGTCCCCTGGGCAGGCTGCCTGCAGTGTGCACTG
This sequence comes from Neotragus moschatus, assembly GCA_006410615.1. NCBI lineage: Eukaryota > Metazoa > Chordata > Mammalia > Artiodactyla > Bovidae > Neotragus > Neotragus moschatus. The sequence goes on along the minus strand of SJYA01002932.1, from coordinate 11,952,664 downwards.
ACCTGCGGTGGGGACCAAGTCTGGTTACTTCCCCACCACCATTCCTATCCTGAGGTCCCCTGGAGATGGGTTCTAGGTGGACACCAGAGGACAGGAACCTCAGTTCTGTCCCTGCCCCTGCAGCTCCCAGACTACAGCCCTAGAGTGACATATGACCCAACGAGTCTGAGCTAGGGGAACCAGGGAGATGGAGAGGAAAGCTGCCTGGGTAGGAAGTGAGGGCAGGCTTCCTGCAGGAGAGGGCAGGAAAGATCAGGAAGATCAGGACTGGAGCTACGAGGGTTGGCATGGGGGATATCAAGATGTGCTCTTTTCACCCTCTGCCTCAGTGTTTGTGTGTTCTTGCATCCATTCATCCATTTGTNAGGGGAACCAGGGAGATGGAGAGGAAAGCTGCCTGGGTAGGAAGTGAGGGCAGGCTTCCTGCAGGAGAGGGCAGGAAAGATCAGGAAGATCAGGACTGGAGCTACGAGGGTTGGCATGGGGGATATCAAGATGTGCTCTTTTCACCCTCTGCCTCAGTGTTTGTGTGTTCTTGCATCCATTCATCCATTTGTCCGTCCATTGACCTACTTTCTATTAAAACAGGACTCCAGAAGCCCTTTTGCATAGCTGCTGGAGCTGTTCTACCATAGGACAGGCTAATGATGGGGAGGGAGTGTGCCTTCACTGAAGTTCTCTGAGCAGCTATTGCAGGAAGGAGTTTTGCACAGCGTGGGGGCTCCCTTAAGCCTCCAAGATATCCTTCTTGCTTGAAATATTGTGAAGCCCTCCACCTCACTTCTGTCCTCTGATAGCCTGGCTGCTGCTGCTGCTGCGAAGTCACTTCAGTCATGTCCGACTCTGTGCAACTTCCTACACGGCTCCCCCATCCCTGGGATTCTCCAGGCAAGATGATAGACTGGAGCTCATGCCTTTTTCCCTCAAGCCAGTTGCTTTGCCCACTTTTCCTGTCTCCTTCCCTGCCACTTCCAACCCACCCCTCCTCCCTGTCCAGCCTGGCCCCACCATACCCCAGGTGGACTTTTGTGTCCCTCCCCTCCCTTACTTCTCTACCTCTGGCCTCTTTGTGGCAGCCAGGGCTATTTACAAAGGACCTTGCTGAAAATGTGGACTCCCTTGCTCAAGAGTCTTCCATGGCTCCCCATTACCTACAGAAAAATAATCCTCTGCCAGTGGGCCCCAGACTCTCCCACTTTTTCACATGACATGTGCTCCCCGACTTTTACACATGGCATGTACTCTCCTTGCTAACCAAGTCACCCCCAGTCTAGGCTGAGAAAATGCCTCCTTGATGAAGACTGGCTGGTGCCCCCACTGAGGCAGTGATGGAATTGCTGTGGTGGTTTCCTTGAGGGCAGGGACACACCTTGTCATGTCTGTTCCCCCAGTGCCCAGCAGGGGCTCAAGAAACGTCAGCCAGCAGTTGGAATGAGTCAGTGAGTGACTGACTCTTCACCCTCCCGTTTTGAGGTCTTCTCATCGCCCCATCCCTGCTTGTTAGAACAATTCCCGTCCTTTGAGGGCATCTCAGTGCCTCCCTGTCCTTAATGTCGTCCCTGGGGCCCTCACCTGGGAAGCTCCACTCTTCCCTGAACCACTTTCTTACCATCTTTGTGCTCAATGAACAAAGGCTTCTGGAGAGCATGACCTTAGTCCTCCTTCACACTGGATTATTAATCATGTTGATACAACCTCTAATTTAAAAAACTTTCACCCACACTCTGTTCAAAATGAATTCACCAGACAGTTCATGAGCTCCCAAGGCTAGCACGTGCCAGGCATGTTCCAGGCCAGGGCTCCTGACTGTGGGGCCGAGCACTCCTGTTGGGGAGGCAGAGCCTGACCAGTCCACTGAGATCAGGCTGCTCTGGCTTCTGGCCCCTCTTCAGAGCTGAGTTACTGAGCCCAGAGAAGGTGACTCTCCTGCTGGGAGAGAAGGTGACCCAGCCTGAGCAGGGTCCAGGGTACTACTCTTTTCCCCTTGTGCCCCAGCAGGAGTCCTTTGACCTAGCCCTGGACAGTTCTGGTCAAGTGGGTGCTCCAAAGAGTGATGAAGTCTACAGTATTGAATTTCTTCTTCTTTTTCCTCTTCTTTATTGAAATATAGTTAGTTACAATGTTGTGTTAGTTTCAGGTATACAGCAAGGTAATTCAGATATATAATGTATTTTTCTGATTCTTTTCCATTTTAGGTTTTCTGATTCTTTTCCATAAATTCCCTCTGCTATATAGTGTAGGTTCATATAGTCAAAGCTATGGTTTTTCCAGTAGTCATGTATGGATATGAGAGTTGGACTATAAAGAAGACTGAGTGCCCCAAATTGATGCTTTCTAACTGTGATGCTGGAGAAGACTCTTGAGAGTCCCTTGGACAGCAAGGAGATCAAGCCAGTCAGTCTTAAGGGAAATCAACCCTGAATGTTCATTGGCAGGACTGGTGCTGAAGCTGAAGCTCCAATACTTTGGGTACCTGATGTGAAGAACTGACTCATTGGAAAAGACCCCTGATGCTGGGCAAGACTGAGGGCAGGAGGAGTAATATTCCACTGAAGAGAAATGTGACATCTTTATCCATCCTTCTCCCGATGGACATTCACTTTGCTTTCATGTCCTGGCTATTCTAAATAGTGCTTCTGTGAATATTGAGATGTCTCTATCTTTTCAAATTAGTTTTTGTCTTTTCCAGATGTATGCCCAGGAGTGGGACGGCTGGGTTGTATGGTAACCCTATTTTTAGCTTTTTAAGGAACCTCCATACTGATTTCCATAGTGGCTGAACCAATTTACCTTCCTACCAACTGTGTAAGAGNCTATCTTTTCAAATTAGTTTTTGTCTTTTCCAGATGTATGCCCAGGAGTGGGACGGCTGGGTTGTATGGTAACCCTATTTTTAGCTTTTTAAGGAACCTCCATACTGATTTCCATAGTGGCTGAACCAATTTACCTTCCTACCAACTGTGTAAGAGGCTCCCTTTTCTTCACACCTCCTCCAGCTGAATTTCTTCTTAAAATTATAGCAAATGTAGCTTCTTTTTTTATTTGAGGTCTTGTTGATTGGAAATCCGGTAGATGCCCCAAGTAGGTAATGAGTCATTTCTGTTTCTGGCACGGAAAGCCATGCCAGACTTGTACTTTCTGGATAAAACCAAGGTCCGTGTCACTCTTAGTCCTCCACCTGCTTCCTCTGTTGCTTCTCTACTAAAGGAAAGGGTTAGTCCTCATCTCTCGGGCTCTTCTTCCCACAGCAGCAGCTCCTGTGATCAGGGGTTGGGTCCTTGTTACTCCCGTGCTCCCTCTCAGAGCAGAGAAGGGCTCCATCCTGTCTGGGAAATGAGTTTCCTGCCCCACCCAGAAGTCTGACCCCAGTCCCTTCTGCTGTGGCCACCACTATCTCCGTGCTCTGGTCTCCAAGGGAAACCTCTGCCCCCTGGTCCTCTTGCTCCGTCCCCGAGGTCCTGCCTCTCAGGATGTAGAACAGGCTCCCCACCCCCACCAGGCTCACCTGCTTGGCGCCTGTCCCAGGGGACACAGAGATGTTATCCCTAGGGGTATGGGCATCAATGGGGGCATTGTTCCCACCCTGTCCAAGCAGAATCAGGGAGGGACAGGACAGAGACTGGAAATGCCCCAGGTGCCACACAGGCTGGCTTTGTCCTCCTCTTCCTCCCCCTCCAACCCTGCCCCCACCAAAAACACAGACCTTTCCCTGCCCCCTTCACAGGCTTCTCCATAGCCCAGGGCAATGCAGCTGTTGCAGGGGTGGGGTCAGGAGAGCTTTGGGCAGCTCTGTGGGAGCAAGGTGTCCCCTCTACCTGATCTCTTTGGAGCTGGCTTCTGCTCAGGGAGACCCATCCCTGCTTGCCCAACTTGTCTGCCTGTGGCAGCCCTGTCTGGGTCCTTTCCCTGGGCCTGCCCTCTCCATGCGCCATCCAGACCCAGCCCAAACTTAGCTGCCCTATAGAGACTTCCCAGCCCCAGTCACATGGAGTTAGGCCCCCAGGAGACAGAACAGGTTGTATATAAAAATCAGTTCCCAAGAGCTGACTCCATTGAAGGGACTCCTGGATCAGGTCCCAGCTCTGTTAGTAGTTGTGTGACCTGGGTGAGTCATTGCACCTGGAGGTCTCTTTGGTCCCATCTATATAATGCCGGTGTTGGCCCATCTTCCCTAAGCTCCCACAGTCTCCTCACGCAGCTGCCTCCCGGGAAGTGGAGACATGACTGGTCCGGGGAGAGAAGAGGCCCCATCCCCAGGCTTCTGGCTCTCCTTAACCTCCAGCCATAGCTTTGTCCTGAAGCATGAGTGACAGCCACAGAAAGCTAATGGAAACCTGCAGTGCTGTGAGTGAACTTGATCTCCAGATCCAGATCCAATTTCTCCTCTCAGCGGGCCCCAGGCCTCCCTTGCACCTGCTCTGGCCTCTTTGTACGTTAGGCCAGGAGCGCTGGCTGTCTTTCATCCGCCTCCTGCCCCATTCATGCCTTAAGCCTGGGGTACCGCCTCCCGCCTCCTGGCTGGGGCACGATTGCTCTCGGCTGGCCAGGAGGGCACCCTGGAGCCTGGCCCTCACCCCTTTCCTCTCACTGGAAAGAACACAGGCTGGGGAGCAGAGGACAGGAAGGAGACACTGTCCCCTCGGAAATAGCAAGGAGAGCTCAGCACTGGGGATTTTGGGGTTCTTTTGCTGAAAAAAGTGTAAATCCAAGAGGGCTTTTTGGAGGAGGGACAATTTCCCACATGAATTTAGCACATGTTTAAGCCCAGCAGTGCCTGTGAGCAGGGCCTATCTTTCTTGTCAGGAATGATCGCGGTTGTTTATTTGTTTTTAAACGTTTAATTTTGTATTGGTATAGCAGATTAACAATGTTGTGTTGAAATTTCAGATGGAAGCAAAGGAACTCAGCCATACATATACATGTATCCATTCTCCTCCAAACTCCCCTCCCATCCAGGCTGCCACATAACATTGAGCANGGAATGATCGCGGTTGTTTATTTGTTTTTAAACGTTTAATTTTGTATTGGTATAGCAGATTAACAATGTTGTGTTGAAATTTCAGATGGAAGCAAAGGAACTCAGCCATACATATACATGTATCCATTCTCCTCCAAACTCCCCTCCCATCCAGGCTGCCACATAACATTGAGCAGAGTTCCATGTGCTACACCCTATGTCCTTGTTGGGTATCCCTTTAAAATATAGCAGTGTGTACACATCCATCCCAAACTCCCTGACCATCCCTTCTCCACAACCTTCCCCACCAGGAACCGTAAGTTCATTATACTGAGGGAAGTCAGACAGAAAAGAAATACCGTGTGACATCCCTTATATGCGGAATCTACAAGATATGATACAGATGAACTCACAAAACAGAAAGATTCACAGACTTAGAGAACGAACGCAGCAAATGTTTGTTGATGTTGACAGTACAAGTTATCGTTTTAGGTGCTTTGTGTACAGCTGTAAAAAAAACAAAGCCTTTATTTTCACTGAGTTCATGTTCCTGCCTGGGGGTGAGGGAGACAGACACAAACAGAAAAGATGCTAGTTGGTTAGGAGAACTCTCCTATTTAGGAGAAAAATTAAAATGGATAAGGGAATAGGGAGCAACCAGATGATAGCTTAGATCTGGACTAGCAGGCCTCTCTGAGGACGTGACGTCTGAGCAGAGAGCTGGGTGGACAGCTGATGGAAGGTGTCTTGGGCAGAGGGAATAGTCAGTGCAAAGGCACGGAGATGGGGAGAGCTTGGCGTATTGAGAGAATAGCAAGGAGCCCGCTGCAGCTGGAGCGGATGAGTGGAGGGGAGGATGGTAGGAGATGAGGCTGAAATCGGATCCCACAGAGCCTCGTGGCAATGACTCTGGATTTCATTCAGAGTGAAGTAGGGGAAAGCAGCCAGGGTGCCTCTCCACTGGAGCCCCTGAAAGGCTCTAGCAACCTTCTCTTCCTTTCTGCCTCCCAGGATTAGGGAGAAGTTAAGAGATAAATTTGGGGATCAGGCATGTTTACTAGGTTTATTCATCCATCCATCCTCCACCCCTCCCCCCGTTTACCCATCTACCTTCTACCCATCCATTCACCTCACTATCCATCTGTCTGACAAATATTCATTGCATACCTCCTCTGCGTTACCACTTTCTTTGGACAAGTAGCTTATTTTCTATATCTGTAAAAGCAGGCTGTGATCATTTGTTCTTACTTCAGAGACTCGGGAGGACTGAGCGAGACAGAGCACTTCCATTGTTTAGCACCGTGCTGGGCATGCAGTGAGCACTTCATACATATCCAGTTGCTATGTGACTAGTGGCTGGCATTTGCAGGCTTCCTCCACCTGCCTTTTCCGACTCACTCCAGGGTGTCTAACTGTGCCCACCCCACCTGGGGGAGCTCTCCCAGAGAGGGCATCCTGTTCCATTCTCAGAGCTTCCATTCTCAGAGTTTCCCTGTGCTCCTCTCCCTTCCCAAACTGCCCCGCCCCTGTGGCCTGCCCTCAGCTCCTGTCCCAGGTGTGGTGTCAAAGCTCAACAGAATGTTCTCTCTGGGCCTCATGTTCTAATTTGTCCCCTTTACTCGTCAGCTGGCCTCTGTCTGCCCCAGCCCGTGGGCCACCCACTCGCCACCTCCTCCAGAAACGTGTTGCATTGTCTAATGTAGCTCCGACTAGGGGTTCAATAGCCTGAGACAGAAGTTTAACTTCTAGGGAGCAAAACCTGGTAAAAGCCCAGACCTTGAAGCCCTGCAGAGTCAGAGATGCTGACCAAATCCTGGCTTCAGTACATCTTCGCTGTTGTGAAGAGACTTCGCAAGTCTCTCTGTGTCTCTGGGCCTCAGTTACTTTATCTGTAAAAGAGAACAATAACGCCACATAAAGCTCCTTCAAGAAGAACGTGCTTCACAAATCACTATTAACAGCACACACATACCCCACTGAAGCTGCGGCCTCGGGTGTGAATCCTGAAGATTGTGTTCAAATATGCATAGACTTTTATCTGGGGTGAGGGTTCTTTGCTTTCATCAAGGAGACCTGAGCCAAAAAGATGAGAACATGGCAAAAACTTAAAGACATTGAGGAAGTCAAGTTTGTAATTTATTCGTTCATTTTGTAAAAATTCAATCATTCAGACACGTTTTTGGTACCTACTCTCTGCCAGGCCCTGTGGGAGAGTTGAAGACACACAGGGACTCCCCCACCCTTCAAAGTGTCCCCCTCTTAGCAATGGGTACAAGCCTAGTGGGGGGCACTGCTCTTTACAGTTTATAGAGCACCTCCTTGGGGTCATCTTCAATGATCCTTTCTGCTCCTCTGTGGGAGAGGCCATTTTACAGGTGATAAAACTGAGGCCCAGAGATGCTAAGTGACCAGCCAGAGGTCACACAGCTGACATGCCAGGACTGAGAGCCCTGAACCCATGCCTCCCTCCTGGCATGTCCCCTGGCCACCGAAGAGGGGACAGCTGCTTCCCTGGCCTGGGGCACAGGGGCTCCCTCTCTTTCAGGATTTAGCACCGTGTTGGCTGCCTCATCCTCGTTCTTCTCCTTGTTCTCCTCCTCCTCCTGGCCTCAGCTGCTCGATGAAGCCCCCCTTCCGCCCTCTGCTATGGGAATCTGCAGGGCCCTGGCCTGTTAAGGGTTCCCTTCCCATAACACCTATCTGTTTTCCTTCTTCCCCCTGTTGAGGGATCAGTCGAACAGGAAGAGGCAGGCTGGCTCTGGACTCAAAGATGCTGAAGGAGGGCGGCAGAGCGGGTGGGGTTGTGAGAGATGGAGGGCACCGGCTGAGGACCCTCCTTCCCCTCACAGCTTCCCGGGCCCCCGCGACATGCAGTCTTTTTGATGCTGCTGAGGATAAGCCAGGGCTCAGCCCACGCGAAACTCTTCACACACACCTCTGGCTCCAGGCGGTCCCTGAGACCTTGTCAGGGGCTGGCTCTGTGCCTAGGTCCCAGCCCAGGGCGCCGGGCAACAGCAAGGGGTGGGAGGCCCAGCGCGCTCCAGTATTTATTTATTTATTTGAAAGGCCCAGCATTTACATACACGGGTTCTGATTACCCCCAGGGCTGGGAGGAGGGGGACGCTGCTGCCTGGGCCTTTGAAGTTCCAGAGAAGAGATGGTGAGATGGCGCTGGGAGTCACTGCTGCTGCGGGTGTGCCTGGGGGGAGCCCTGTGATGTCACGTCAAGAGCCCAGNCCAGCATTTACATACACGGGTTCTGATTACCCCCAGGGCTGGGAGGAGGGGGACGCTGCTGCCTGGGCCTTTGAAGTTCCAGAGAAGAGATGGTGAGATGGCGCTGGGAGTCACTGCTGCTGCGGGTGTGCCTGGGGGGAGCCCTGTGATGTCACGTCAAGAGCCCAGGGATGGCAGGTCTGGGGGCCAGGCCCGGGGGTGACTAGGAGGAGTCAGAAAGTGGGAAAGAGGAGGGAGGCCCCTCTTGGGCCGGACGCGGGGCCCACAGCAGCACAGCACCAGGACCATAGCCATTGCCGGATTTGGAGCACGCGTGCCCTGCAAGGGCCGCAGGTTGAAGAGGAAGGGAGGAAGGAGGCGCCAAAGGCCCGTGGGCAGGGCCCCACCTCTAAACCCCCCATCCCCAGAGAGGCCTGGAGGATGAGCACAACCTCAAGACCAATGTCCGGGTCAGGGGCATTGAGGTAGAGGCCGGAGACCCACACAGAACCACAAAGACCCCCAAAATGGGCTCTGTACGTTTGTCTCCAGGTCTCCCATATGTGCAGAGGAGCCTGGCAGGCCACAGCCCATGGGGTTGCAGAGAGCTGGACACGACTGAGTGACAAGCTTCCATATACCTCTAGGGAAACCAAGAGGACGTGTGCTGAGTGATACAGAGTGTTTACTCATAAGCCAGCGAATGAAGGGACAAACGCAAAGGCAGAAAGACAGGAATGCCTCTCGTGTGTCAACCATACCTACTTCTGAGTGTCTTCCATGGACTGGGCCCTATTGTGTGAATGAGTGAACGAGACACAGGATCCCCCATCCCAGGGCTTTACGGGAGGAGCGCAGAGATGAGAAAGAGTTAGAAATGGGGGAGCAGTTCTTTTCAGCTCTGTCACTGGAAAAAATTTCAACCATTGTTAATATTTAATCCCATTTGCTTTCTCTTTTTCTCTCTCAATGTAGATATTTTTCCCTGAACAATTTGAGGGCCAGTTACACATATCATGGCCTTTATCCCTAAATAATTTCAGCCTGTGTTTCCTAAGAATAAGGACATTCTCTTCCTTAACCACAGTATGGTTATCAATTTCATAATTTAGCATCAATTCAATATTTTATCTAATCTACCTTCGGGATATATCCATGTTCCAATTTGGATTAGAACTAATTCAGTTGAGTTAATAACATCTTTCCCAGGATTTTTTGCCCTACAGACCACAGGAACCAGGGAGGTCACAGAACTAGGGAGGAGACAAACAGTGATAGACCTGGGTGACAGCCAGGAGGGCAAGCTCCTGAGGGGGATGGAGGTGAGCACTGGCAGGGGTGGGGCGGAGGGCCCCAGGCCTCAAGTTCTGGGTGGGCCTCCCAGGTACCTGAGGAAGCTTCTCTCACCATAGACATCTGGGGACTCTCAACCCAGGAAACAGAAAACCCTGCGCTTCAAGGAGGTTTACCAACCTGCACAGCCAGCGCCCCATCTGTCGCACCTGCCGCCCTCCCAACACACACTCAGCGGGTGGAGATGAGTGAGTAAAACATCGCGTCAGTTATTCCAGATGTTCCAGCCAGCCAGTCCCTGGCTTAGACAGGACCAGAGAGAGCCAGTGGGAAGGTGATGGCCTGGGTTGAGGGAGCCTCTGGGATTTATGGTGGGTGGAGTTTCTACCCACAATTTCCCTGGACAGCCCACATCCTCCTCTCCCTCGGAGGGCTCCTCTAGAAACAGGCCCCTCAGCTCTGATATATCCCTGTGCTTAGAACAGGGCTCGGTACTCAGTAGGTATCAATCAATATCTGAAACAAATGAACAGCTCTTCTTTCTATTCAGGAGACCAGATTAGTACTTGGATTTTGTGGCTCTGGGTTGATAATCCTGGAGGCTGAGACTCTGCCCACACGCTCCATCCATCCATTAGCTAAATCCAGCTATCTCCACGCACCGGCTATTTGGAAACAAACAGAACTAGAGAGAGAAAGCCTGGTGGGGCAGAGAGGTGTCCCAGGAAAAGCAGTGATCACCGGGTCTTTACGCCAGATGAAGGCCCAATGGGTATAGCTTGTAGTGGGAAGATACATGTTTTGACATCAAGAAGGACTTCCCAATATATATTTTGTTGAATCTTAGATGGTTTCCTTGTTGACCTGTCCAGAGGCAGAGGGATGCCAGAGATGACTTCTTGACCCTCCCAGATGGCCCTTTGGGGCCTCCCAGGCCCAGCCAAAGCTTTGCCCACCAGGCGTGGGTGGTGGGACTGTGGATGGTTGGCTTTAGCCTGCATCCTTGGGGTGCGCCAACCAGGCCAAAGGTGCCCCACGCACTGTCTGGCCTGGGATAGTGTCCAGACTTGGTCCCCAGGGTCCTCCCACCCCTGCTGGACAGCGGCCTCTCCCAGTGACTCAGCCCTGACGTCGTGGGGCGAGCGGAAAGGCCAAGGGTGTGGGAGGTGGTGGCTCCCTCCCTCCTGTCCTCACCTCCCTGGGCTCAGTCCCTATAACCTCCTTCCCTCCCACCACCCCTACCCTCTCTCACCCCCTCGTGAGCTTCCCATGAGCGCATGCGCCCAGGGCTGTTGTCTTTCCTTGTGGACACACGCCTTGTGCGTCTGGGCCACTGCGGCTCATGAAATAAAAGAAGCATAATGTGAGAGAACTCCTGGTCTAGATCCCAAGGCCTCTCTCCTTACCTATTAGGGGTGGGAATGGGGCACCTTTCTTGGGTGACTTGGGCATTCTTGGTTTCACACTGGGGCCTCTCCGTGCCTTCAGGCCTTAGATCTGCTTGTCTATCCCATGCCCTCCAGGACCTACCTTAGGTGTGTGAGCTCAGCTTTCTGCGCTCCTTCAAATGGGAGAGAGTCCCTGGACTGTCTCTTATACACATCTGGATGGCAGGTCTGGGGGCCAGGCCCGGGGGTGACTAGGAGGAGTCAGAAAGTGGGAAAGAGGAGGGAGGCCCCTCTTGGGCCGGACGCGGGGCCCACAGCAGCACAGCACCAGGACCATAGCCATTGCCGGATTTGGAGCACGCGTGCCCTGCAAGGGCCGCAGGTTGAAGAGGAAGGGAGGAAGGAGGCGCCAAAGGCCCGTGGGCAGGGCCCCACCTCTAAACCCCCCATCCCCAGAGAGGCCTGGAGGATGAGCACAACCTCAAGACCNCAGAGCCAGCAGGAGCTAATTACATGCCCCCCACCCCCCTCGCTCGTTAAGTGTCATTAGCCCCAGTTTACAGATGAGGAAACTGAGACTGGGGAGTTGGAGGACGTCACCCCCTACATCCCCACCCTGGTCCCTGAGTCAGGACTGGCACAAGGTCTGGGGACCTTGCTGAGACCCTTTCCTGGAGAAGCTGGGGGTCCAGTGCCTATTCTAGCTCCCACTTCCTGCCTTTCCCCAGCCCTGCTCTCCTTCCCTTGAAGCCAGCTGCGGGTTTGAATAGACCTCTGCAGAGCCCCTGGAATGGGGTGGCAGGAAGCCTCTCTGAAGTCTTGCAAAGGCAAAATGCAAATGACCCCCCCCAATTAATATAGAGTCAGGGCGGTGGCACTTTAGGTAATAGGACTTGGGGAGCAGAGGGACCCCCCCCCCCACCCTCCTGCTCATCAGCTTGCCAGAGGCCCCCGCTCTGGGAAGAGGTTGGTGATGTTGTCACCCTGAGTGGAGCTGGCTGGGTGGGGCTGGGTGGGATGAGATGGGGTGAGGAGGGGGAGAGTGCTGACACTGGCAGGACTTTGGAGGGCACCAAGCTGATGTTGTCAGCAAGGACGGCCCTGCCCTCAGGGGTGAGGAAGCAGCCTGCATCTCAGCCCTCCTGGGGCAGGCAGAGGCTCCCTCTGTGGTCTGGGAGTATAGCCAGCTCCTTGACCCGGTTTGACTCAGCCAACTGGGGCCTAGTGGGCTGTGAGATCTTTGAGATACCCCCCAACAAAGGCGAACAAGGCCCTTCCGTTTATAGACAGGGAGAAGAGGCCCAGAGAGGGGAGCGATTTGTCCAGCTGGTTCTGCGCAGTGCACGGGGCACAGCAGAGACTTTGGAGAACAGTCAGCGGAACTGAGGCTCCTGAGGGGAAGTGAAGGCTGGGAGCGGAGGAGTGTGGAGGCTGAGCAGGGAAATTTGTTGCTCACGAAGCTGTAACCTTCTCAAGTGCTGGGATTTATGGTCAGTTTCTTCCACGGCTCCTATGGACAGACAGTATGCTGGGTCCATGGCAGAAGATAAATACTTATCTCCTCACTAGCTGAGCTTTGTAGTGCTGACCCGAATGTACGGGGGGGGGGGGGGGGGCGATATACTGCAGTCAGAGCGATGGAGGGCAGACTTCAGGCAGAACTTTGTACTTTTGTGGATGAGGGCCTCTGAGATAAGTGCCTAACTAACACAGGAGCTGGCATTCGGCCCTGTCTGGTACCCTGGATCCTTCTCTGGGGTAGTATGTGGGGTTGCCTCTGCTATCCACTCCACACTGTCCTCACTATGGAATCAAAACCCTGTGGACTTTGTCTGTCATCACGGGAAGATCCCACATCCAAGAAGAACAGGCATGGTGACATCACCGCAGCTTTGGACCAGGTGTGTGGGTGCCCCTGGCTGAGCCTTCACCCCTGCAACTGCAGGGGGTCTCAGCTGAGGTCTCACAGGGGAGCTGTGGGGAGAGGCAGAGTCAGGAAGCAGAAGGAACCAGAATAGAAGAGCCTGGCTCCCCGCTTCTCCCATCCATCCCTACCTTGTCACCCTAACAGGCTTCCCCAGCATACAATGTGTCTCCTAAGGCTCCTTTTGGCCTGGTGACTCCTTGTCGGTGGTGAGAGCTGGAGGATGTGACCTGGGGAGGAGAGAGCTCAGGGCACCTGACTCTGTGAGCTTAGTGTAGTGAGGCTGTCACGGCCCTTCTCAGCCCAAATGAAGGGCTTGGACCTGAACAGTGGCTATGACAGGGATGAAGGATCGCACCTACTCCAAACCTGAGTAGAAGGATAATTCGGGAGACAGAGTTAACTTGCTGCAGGTAAATCAAGAGGGAGTCCAGTGTGAGCCTGCTTCTGGCCTCCGTGTCCCCTCCCCTGGGGACAGCTTCTCCCTCCTCAGCCCTCATCAGCAGATGCTGAGGCTCTCCCTGGAACATGGCTGATGCACCTTGTATTATTGTCCTTGGGCTACTGCCTGTCTCCCTGCTTAGAATTTAAACCTTGAAGGCAAGGACCATCTTCTCTGAGACTGGCTGCCTTGGGTATAGATGTGTCAGACATTGAGTCTCATGTGGCCTGAGCTGCCACAGCTCTCTTAGCTGTCCCTCTCTGGGGGAATGTGGAGACTTCCCCCCGAAGGCCCAGCTTCTTCCATTTGGCCTGGTGCACAGAGCTCTGGCCCTGGTCCCAAAGCCAACCTATGTGCCACAGGCCTTCAGTGGAGGCATTTCTCCTCCCTGGGCCCCACTTTCACCATCTCCAGTGTCCCATCCAGTTTGAACATTACCTCAAAATCTAGGCTCAGACACTCATTTGATCCCACCATCCTTCTTTCGTTCATTTGCATAAATCTGCATGGGGCATCTAACAGCGTCTATGTTTTCCTCTTGACCTGCCTTTGCTTCGATTTCTGGTTTTATCTTTCTCTTAAATGACATGAACAAGGAGGGAGTTTAAGGGACAGAGGCCACATCTTGTCCCTGTAACCCCATCAGCTGGCACAGGGCCTGTGACATAGTACGTGCCCGATAAATGCTTGCTGAAGTGAAAGGGCTGAGAAGAGTTGCTGGGTGGGTACCTTGTGGGAAGGGGAAGCAGGAGGGGAGCAAGGGGGAGGGCCTAACTGGGGTAGGGAGAGTGATGAACAGCATCAGGGAGAGATGTCCGTCAATGTCTGCATCCCTAGATTCACCAAGAGGGTGCAATGGGTCTGGGAGCTGGGGCAGGTCATGTAGCCGGTTGGTGGCAGAGCTCACACTTCAACCCTTGAACTCCTAGGCTGATGCTGAGAATTTTAAAAGTAGGACTTGGAGGGAGGGGGCTGAGCAGAGGGCTCTCCCCTTCCTGTGTTACCTCCTCTCAGACTGGAAGAGCAGCTGAATTCACGAGGAGTCAGAGACCAGCCTGTGAAAGACTCAGAATCCAGCTGGAAAGGTGAAAAGGCAGCGTGCCCTGGTCCTGCCATCCCTCTGGGATCCGAGAGGGGTTCTGAAGGGAGTGAAATTCTCTGCCCTCGAGGTCTTGGAGACTCAAGGGCCGCCTGATGAGGTCAGCTCCATGTGGTGGAAGAGGACCACTCAGAAGCTCTCCATCCCTGAAATCCAGGAGAGGGTCAAGGGAACACGGAAAGGGCACACCGGGCCGGTCCCCCTCCAACAGCTGGCATTCAGGCAGCCTGCCACTCCTCAAACCATTCTCACTGACCAGGGTCATCTGGGGCTGGCACCTGGGGGAGGGCTGGGAGAGTAGGTTACTTCAGGCTCCCACCTGCTCTGAGGGGATTAGACATTCACTCCCACTGGTGGCCCAAGGCAGAAGGCTAAGGGGCAGGCTCTGAAACTAGGGGTGTGGGTCAGGAGAGGTGCTGAATGCATTGTTCAGGGGATGAGGCCAGGCCCAGCCAGGCCCTCTATCCCACCCCCCACGCCCATTTCACTGACCCTGCTTGTGGACCTCTAGGCCTCTCTGAAGGGATAGGTGGGGATCCCCGAGGTCTGAGCCCCTATCCCTTGCCCAGGACTCTTGCTTTGACTGGACACCGTGGCTCTCTGGATGGATGCCCTCCTGAAGGGAGAACAATCAATCCCTGAGCATATCAAACTCACACGGTTCAGGTTCTGCTTGCAGGGAGCGCTCCAGAGTGATGACATTAATCAGTCCAGTGGGGGAGATAAGACACCAATGTACTCAGGATGTAGATGTAGGGAGATGGGAGAGTGTAGATGAAATGAATATTGAAGGGCTGGCTCACAGAGAAAAGGGTTAAATAGAAATTGGATTGGGAATCTCAGCAGATAGCATGGAAAAAAGGAGCCTGGAACCAAGGAGGGCAGGAAAAAGGGATGTTGCCTCAGACAGGAGAAAGCTTAGGAGATGGGGGGTGTGCCAGGGGCCGAGAGTCCTGAGCTGAGGAGGATGGAGCTGAGGGAGAGCAGCAAAGGGCTGTAGGAGCTTCCAGAGGAAAGCAGAGAGCCTAGGAGAGAGGAGGAGGACGGAGGATGTGGAGCCAGGAAGATGGCGCCTCGGTCGCAGGCAGAGGGGCTGAGCGGGTGGAGAGTGGCCGCAGAGTCCTCACCAGGCAGAGGGAAGAGTGGAAGGGACGCAGCGGCCCAGAGGCAGGCCTGGCCTGGAGCCCTGACCGCACTCCCCCTCTCCCGGGCCCATCCCGGCCCACCCTGGCTCTGCCCAAGGCCAGCCGTATCCTGACCCTCAGCTTTCCCCACGCAGAGCCAGCCCCAGCCGGTGCCCAGAGAGCAGGGTGCCGCAGCTGCTGTGAGGGTTCAGCGTGGAGCCTCGGTGGGGGTTGATGGGAGACTGCCAGGCGCCGCTTAATAGGATTTTAATTATACAGCTCCAGCAAGAATTTTTTCCCCCCTGGGCTTGGGCCCTCACAGATACCTCCATCTCCACCTCAGCATCTTCTCAGCGCTGGCAGCCTGCGTGCCCGGGCCTCCACTGCCCGCCCCCACCCACCGTGGGGGACTCTGGCTATCTCCTGGGGGTCCCAGGGAGGGCTGGCATCTGCCCCTAGCAATCCTGAGGAGGTCACTGGCTCGTAGGGAGGATCCTGCTGAGGGGTGGGTGTGGGGAGCTCCTCCAAGGTCCACATCCAGGGCGGAGTGTGGCTAGAACTGGTGGAGAGGGGGTGCCCAGCACCCTGCCATTACTGTGGATGTGGTGCTCATTTTCCCAGAGTGATTGTGCTCCACACCAGGCCTTTCCACAGTGAGTGTCTCATGTGAGGCTTGCCACACCAGGGCCTCCGGGAGGCAGGCAAGGCAGATAGAATGATAATCTCCATTTTATAGATGAGGACACTGAGGCCCCATAAGTTCAAGTGACTTGCCCGGGGACACAGTGGGTGAGGAGTCCGGATTCCACATTCTGGCGGTGACCCTGTGCTGCCACTCCCCTCCCCTGCAGAAGGAGCCACACGCAGGCCCTCTGTCTAGAAAGCTCTCCTCCCCTCGCCCCCTTTCTATCTCCCACTTACCCTTTAGGCATGAGATGCCCCCTCCTTCGAAGAGCTTGCTTTCATACTCCCACAGCTCCCGCATTTCGGCATCATAGCCCATCGCACATGCTAGATGACCCAGAAACTGTCTGGACCACTGTTAATCCAGCAGTTCCTCGGCCCATGAAGACAAACTCACTCCTGATGCCCCTGGCCAAGCGTTCAGGGCCTCCCCCACCAGCTGAACTCTGGAAAGACTGACCTTCCCCACAGTTGGCCTGTCCCATCCATCTGCCCCACAAGCCTCCCTGTCAGGCCAGTGGCAGCCACCAGAGCAGCAAGATGACAAATGGACCTTCTTAGTGGCAGCACTTTGTCTGAGTGACGCATTTCTTTCTTTTTGGTTTTTATTATATTTTAACACCTATCCTTTTTGATTTGAGAATAATTTTAGATGTACAGAAAAGTTGCAAGGATAAACCAGAAAGTTCCCATACACTTTCCCCCATACTATATGCACACAGAAAGTTTCCTTTGGTTGTATCGCTCAGGTAACTTTGTCCCAGCGAGAAGCAAACACTGGTACATTTCTATTAACTAAAGCCAGCACTTTATTCAGAACTCACCATTTATTATATATTTTTAATCCCACAAGTACTAGATGAATGCATTCTTGTGTGAGTTTCCACAGTGTCATAAAATAAACAGTAAAATAATGATGTCCCGTCACCCGCTTCCTCCGAGGGTAATCCTGCCCGCTCTGTGCACACTTTCCTCCTGCCCCTCTCAGCACACCGTGGGTCTGCAGCTCTGGCAGTCTGTATGCTGAGCGGCCAACGTGGTAGCAGTGGCTCCTGTCTCTTTCCCCTACTGCAGTGAACGCCCTTCTCTCCAATTCCTGCCCATCCCGCAAAGCTCTGCTCCAGTCATGCTGCTTCTGGGCAACTCTGAGGACCTCTCGGCACCCAGGAGCATGCCTTCCTCTCATTTGTCCATTCAACTTGACCGACAAACAGTCGGGGGTGATGACAGAGCTCCCCACCCCCTACCGCTCCCTGCCTGGCTCCTGGAGAGCAGGAAGCAGCAGGTAACGAGGCTTCAGGAAAGTCACCTGGGTGTCATCGGCAGTGGGCGATGGCCCCCAGTACTGTGGGGGAGCAAGTAGGAAGGTATAGACCACTCAGTGTCTGACCTCAGGGCTCCCCCAGCCTGAGCAGGAGGCACCCACACTTCCTGGCCCGGCTCCCACAGAACTCGGGCCAGGCCCACCTGGCTGCCCAGAGGATGCTTCAGGCTGGGAGAGGGGAGGTTCTGGATCAAGCCTCTGCCCTTCCTTTGCCAAATGGGGCTTCTGTATTTTTCTGCTAGAGGCAGGGGGATGGCCAAGATTCACTCAACTTACTCCAGCCAGAGGAGGAGGCTGTATCCCAGGTTTTTCAGTCCCATCCAGACCTCAGTCCACGGTGAGGCCTAGAGGTCAATTTGGAGCTGTTGGGTCAGCCTACCTGTCCCCACCAAAGCATCTTCTGCTTCCCACCCCGCCTCCCCCAGCCTCCTGGTGACCCACTCGTCAGTATCAGAGGACTTATCCCATCCCACTTACGCCAGTCGTCTTCATCTTAGGCTTCCCTCAAGGCCCTAGGAACAGACGGGGCTGGGGCTGGAAGGGGACTGATGCCTGCGGTGGCAACCTATCACCTGAAGAGTTGGCCATCCTCACCTGCCACTGGTCAGTTCATCCAGCCCCCAGCCTCAGCACTGCGCCTGCCTCTGTCAAACTCAGGAAAAGAAGAAGAATTGGGTGAAGAAAATGGCGGCCATCCTCCCTGATGTCTGTTCTTTCCATTGTCCAGCCTTCTCCTGCAGTCTCATGGGCTTCCCCCGGCTGCCCAGGCCTTCAAGTCAGAGAGGACAGGGCAAGAAAAAGGCCCTGGAGGCAGGAGGGGTCCTGGGGTGAGGACCAATAGAGGGGAGATGACCAGGGAGGAAAGGACACTGTGGGTGTGCCTCGGGTGTGTGTTCCTACTCACTGGGTGAGGAGTGGTGGGCCCCCCAGGCCACCCTGCGCAGGGTCTGCAGCAGGAGGCTCTAGCCCTGGGGAATCCGGGTTTCCTGCCTGTGGGCTCCAAGCCTGGGAGAAGTTGCGGAGCTGGACAGCCCCGGCGCGGGGGGAGGCGGGGGATTGCCACGTCGGACCTGGCTGCTGTGGCACGAGATGAAAGACCAGGAGTGGGGTTGTTGGCAGACGGACAGGCGGGCGGAGGCGTGGGGTCGGGGGAGGGGAGATAACCATCTGCAAGGGCTGCCAGGTGCAGACATGGTGGAGTGCAGAGGACGCGGGCGGAGTTTTAGCCCTTGGGATCAGGGCAGAGAGCCTGGAGTTGGAAGAGTTCCCTGTGAGGTCATCTTGTCCAGCCTGATGCCTCCAGGCACTTGGCCCCAAACCAAGCAGGCCCTGCCTGGGGATGCTCCTCCCCGGCCCCAGCCTGTCCTCCACCTTGCACCCATCTTGAGCAGAGCTGCCTGAGGTCTAACTCTGATCCGCCTCATCAGAGTTACAGGCACCACTCCCGTGGGGATGGTCAGCCAGCTGAGGCCCCTGGTTCATCATTTGCTGTCTGCTGGAGAACATCAAACAGTTCGGGACTGGGTCCATCTTGGTCTTCTTTTGCCCTTGATTCTGGATTTCTCTTACTTAAGCTATATGTCCCCCTACTCCATTTTGGAGAGAAGATTCTAGAGACCATGGAGAAAAGGAGAAAAAATTATCTTCCTAAATATCCCTCTTAACGTTTCTTCACCATTTAACACCCATACCCACATCTCTCTCCAGGCTTCCATCTTTTCTTACCCCCAAATTATTTCAACAGGACCCCTAAAAGTCCCCCTAGACTCCTTATTTCCCTCTAATCTATTCCCCAGAACTTCCATAGTGGTCTTGCTAATGTGAGGATGTAACCATGCCGTGTCTCTGCTCAATGCCCTTCAACGCAGTACCGCCCTTAGAGCCGGCAAGAGGGCCCCCTGCTCCAGGGCCCTCAAAACACGAGTACGGCATGGGTGCAACGTTTGTTGAAACACCCTTGGATGCCTAGATTATGCAGGATCTGGTACTGAGTCCTGCATGGCACAACCCAGAACCTTAAACGTCTGCTCTTGTGATTAACACTGATCACACCAGGATGGTCTTGCTCTAAGATCGTGAAACAAAAAGCAACCGTGTCTGCGTGCCATCCCAACGTTACTCTAGAGAGACATCGGTGAACGCTGTGCAAGTGCTCAGGTGAAGTGACAAGTAAATGGATATGCTTGCCAAATCCTTCCTTGCAGCTAGCATACACGCAATGTTTTTTTAAAGAAAAAATTCAAGAATAATGCAATGGATTCTTTCTTTTTTTTTTTTTTTGCAATGGATTCTTATGTAATAAAATTTCCTGGTAGTATCAAGCATCCATGTTCCTGCTTCTGTCTGAGTTACAGAAGTACACAAAAATTAGCATAATATTAAAGCCAGATGCACACTGCAGGTGAGAAACATTTTACTTTCCTAAATAATTTATTTAACAATTTACATAAATGTTAGTCTAGATGTACCATATGTGAAATTTGATAGTGAATCTTTCTACTGGTAATTCAATGGGCACTGAACATTGGAATTAACACAACATTGTATCTTATAAAAATATCTCTTCATACATAGTTATATTTATAAAAGTTTAAATTAAGCATTTAGATTTACTTTAATAATTCTAATTTACTGTTTTGATATTCATTCGCTATAATTGGTATTTTGCCTTTTAACTTTAATTGTTATGTTAGAATATTTTAGTCATATTAATATTCAGCCATATAAAATCCATGGCTTTGTACACATTTTAAATTTTTATTGTTTTGAAGGCCTACTTGACAAGAAACGCAAGAAGAACATTCTATTTAGCAGTTTAGTATCTTGATCTGTAGGTCTCCATTTGGACTCTAGATTTGGACTCTAGTCCTGGGCCCTGCACATTTTAGGAATGGATGGCCAGCTTCATTGCTACCCATTTCCTGCTGGACTTGGCCTGTGCTTCTAGTCCAATCACTGGAACACACTGTGCCCACCCTGAGCCTGAGATGACCTCTCCTCCCCTTCTCATCTCAGCCAGCCCCAACAGGCAGATAGGTACACTTGCAGATGCCCCACGCTGTTTGGAAATCATCTGTTAAGGTAGCTCTTCCACCATATGGTGAGGTTGTAGGCTGCCTACCCCATGGATCAGGACCCTCTCATAGGCAGGGCCTCACTGGAAGAGAGACCAGAGCTTAGATCTGTCTCAGTGCTGGGACCACGGAGGCTTTGATACCTCTGAAGACTACAGGACTTGGACCCTGAAGAAACTATTGATAGAAGTTGTAGGGACAAGCAGATGAGATCCTGGTCTTGGCCCAGGTCTCAACTACCTGAGCAGGACCCGGAGAGCCAAGCCCTGTGAGGAAGCTCCACTACTGCCCCCCAGTCCCTAGCAGCTGCCCTGTAGCTATGGGGTGAGCGAGGGAGAAGGGAGTTGGGATGCTGGGAGGTACAAAGTTGGGGCAGGATGGAGGCAGGAAAGAGGCAGGGCAGCCAAGGAGGTTCCTCTGCCGATGGTTCCTCTGGCTCCCCGGAGGAGGACTCTCTTGTTGGCAGAAGTTGAGGGGGGCAAGTGGAGTAGGAGCGGAGCCTTGCCTTCTCTCTCTTCAGCGGACAGCTCCAAACATGTTGGAGCCCCAGAATTTGTTGAGCAACTGCGATGTGCCATGCGTCACGCTGATGTGCTTCACCTCCCTTTCTCTATAGAACCGTGGCCTGTCTACCAGGGAAGCATCAGAGACCATCTAGCCAATATTCCCATTTGACAGAGGAGGAAACTAAGGCTCAGAGAGGGGGAGTGACTTGCCCCAAAGTGAGTGAGAGGCAGAGCCTAGGCTGGAGTTTGGGTCTCCTGACTTTCCCAGTGGGCTCTCTCACTATCCCTGGGATCTCCAAGGCAAGGACATTCTGCCCAGAGCCGAGGGAACCTACATCCCAAGTCCACAGCTTGATAGCAGGTCCCTTGGGAGAACTTCCTGATGCTGCCATCCCTGTGCCACTGTGCCCCCCCTCCCGCTGGTGCATAATGCAGAGCAGCAAGGGAACTAGATGGGCTCAGTTCTGCCTCAGTTTCCCTTTCTCCCCTGGACTGGAGAGCCTAGTCTCCCTGCACCTTGCCTTCTGCTGGCCCAGCCCTCTATCCGCTGGGTCCCTGAGTCCCTCCAGCCTTCAGCTCCCCTAGAGCTCAGCCCCCTGGGATCCTGCTCCCTTTAACCCAACATCCAGAAGAGGATTCTGAGGTAACTCCCAGAACTAGGAAGTGAGAGGCTGGGTCCTTATTTCCCTCTACGTGTTTTTTTCATCATCCTCATCAGTGTCCTCACAATAACAGATGACGTGTCAGCGCTTGCTCTACACTACTGGCTCGCTTACAAGTTAATACTGTTACTATTTTCCAGGTGGAAAAACTGAGGTCAGAAAGGCTGAGTGAGGCCCAAAGGTGCCCTATTAGAAAACGACAAAGGGGCTGACTCTGTGGTTTGTGAAAAGGGCACAAAGCCAAACAGTTCCACTCTATCTCCCTTGTGGCTCAGCTGGTAAAGAATCCGCCTGCAATGTGGGAGACCTGGGTTCAACCCCTGGGTTGGGAAGATCCCCTGGACAAGGGAAAGGCTACACATTCCAGTACTCTGGCCTAGAGAATTCCATGGACTGTATCGTCCATGGGGTTGAAAAGAGTTGGACACAACTGAGCGACTTTCACTTTCCACCCTATTGAGCCATAGCCCTTTGATAGTCCCTTTGAGCCATAGCCACCGGCTCCTCCTGCTTCTCCGAGAGCTCCTAAGAAGCTTGCATGACCCCTACCCGCATGTCTGCATCTCAAGACTGCAGCTTGGTCAGTCAGTGAGGCTGTCAGGAGCTGGATGTGTACAGACCCACCAGAGTAGGAACTAGTTTCTTCCTCTTAGGCTTGGTCCTCTTGCCCATTCCACCATGGCTGTGCCAGCAGGTGGCTCTGGGTGTGCTGTGGATGGACAAGAACTCTACTGATGACTCCTGTTCATTCGACCAACAGGCATAGACTTGAGCTCCTTAGTGCACCCCCACACTGCACTGGGCACTGAGCAGACAGGTCCAGGAATGGCTTCTGCCCTCCTGGAGCTCACTGTCCAGGGGTGAGGATGGAGAAGAAATCTATTACCATCATTCATTCGACAGATGATGACCCCACGTGCAAGGTGCTATTTTAGGCTGGGGATATAGAAATGAGGGCTTCTCAGGTGGCACCAGTGGTAAAGAACCTATCTACAAATACAGGCAGGCATAAGAGACAGGAGTTCGATCCCTGGGTTGGGAAGATGCCCTGGAGGAGGACATGGCAACCCACTCCAGTATTGTTGCCTGGTGAATCCCATGGGCAGAGGAGCCTGGTATGATACAGTCCACAGGGTTGTAAAGAGATGGACATGATTAAAGCGACTAAGCACGCACACACACACATGCATACAGAAATGGACAGAACAGTCCCGAATCCCTGTGCTTAAGAAGCTCATATTCTAGAAAAGTGAGCTAGAAAGTAGTTAAATAAGCAAGTGATAGAGCCTGTAGAAGGGGATGTGTGCTGTGCAGAAAAATAATGCAGGGGAGGAGTCAGAGAGTGGGACTGTGGCTGCGATTGCATCACAAAATTAATCAGTGCCGTGACAGACTGGGAGCTCCAGGAGAGTATCCGAGGCCCTTCTGACCCCTCCTTAAGCTGTGCTCACTCCCCTGCAGGGAAAGGGGAACAGACCCGGGCAATTTGGAGCATCTGAGTCTCAGGTCTGTGGGGTCTCCTGTCATGATCCCTGAAGCCCACCTGTGTTAGAACCTACAGTCTCTGTGCTGTGCATTCCCAGAATGCTTGGGGACAGGCCTGCACACATGCACACCCATGCTCAGCTGAACATGGGTGTGCATGTGAGCATTTCCCACCAAAAAGATGCCCAGTTACTGAGCACTTGTGTTATTCCAAGCACTCTGTCCCCAAGAGGCTCAGAGTCTCGTGGCAAAGAAGAGGCAGCTGACACGAAGGGTGGGGATGCTCAAGGGAGAGCCATGAGCAAGAGGTTACAGCAAACTCCCAGGAGGCAAGAGAAGCTGAATCAGGCTGGGTTGCTTCCACTAGATTAAACTCAAATAACTGCAGCTTTCTGGAACAAAAGGAAATGGGCTAGCTCAGAAGGTAGTGAGTTTTCATCACTGGAACCTCAAATGAAGGCTTGACAACAACGTTTAAAAGGGAGTCATGGACTGGATTGGGGACAGAACTGATGTCTTCTAAGGTTACTGGTGTCGCATGAAGTTGGGGGAGCCATCGAAGCAGGAGAGGGAGAGGGACTTCCCTGGTGGTCCTTCCAATGCAGAGGGTGTGGATTTGATCCCTGATTCCAGGTCCCACATGTCTTGTGGACAAAAAACTCAAAACTTAAAACAGAAGCGCTACTGAAACGAATTCAATAAAGACTTAAAAAATGGTCCATGTCAAAAAAAATCTTCCAAAAAAAATTTTTAAGAAAGAACAAGAAACAGGATGAAGCAACTTTGGACTTCATCTTAGAGGGCAATGGGGTGCCACATAGGGTGTCTGAGCAATAGAGAAATATGGGAAAAGCTGAGTTTTGGAAGATGAATCAGACAGCACTATGCTGGACCAGCTTACATGGAGGAGTATGGAGGGGAGGAGAACAACTATTGCGCTAGCCAAATGCACTAACAGATGTGTGTGCATGTGAACACATGTATATAATGTGTGTGCATGCAGCAATCCCCAGTGACTAGACAACCATCAGTTGTGAGATCACTGCACGGTTTCTAGTCTTGAATCAGGGGTTGACCTAGACAATCTCTCAGTCCTGTTTCCAAACTTTTAGGCACATGCAGATGTGTACATAGGTGTGTGTGTGCGCGCTTGGGCAGCCATGTGTCTGTACTAGCTCAGCACTCTGTCCATTGACGGGGTTCTCTGTGGTGAGTAGGGATGCACGGCGTGGCTTGGGGATGGGGTGGCTTGCAGGCCTCTGTCTGGGGGTGCAGCTGGCGAGCTGCATGAACCTGTGGAAACTTGTGAAAAGGGGAGTTCAGGGACTCTGCTGTCACAGGTGTCTGTACAGTGGGAAGGACTGGGGAAGTTCAGATGTGGAGTGAGGCTCTGCGAGTGAATTCTGTTCATTTGCTGGTGTGCAGGCTCCGACAGACGCCTAACCAGGTGTGTGGCTCCAGGTGAAAGTCTAATTTCCATCTAGTCTGGGGATACCTGTATTGAGGGTACCACAAGCGAGGGGTTTTCCTGAACACCGGCCCTCTGAACTGTTCTACCACCCTGCATGGTACATTTCAACAGGTGGGGAGGCCCAAGATTCAAATCCTTACTCTGGGTTACAATACTTTCCAAAGCAGAGCCCGAGCCCAGGCTCCCTGCCTCTGAGCCCAGTTCTCTTGCCTCAGCGGCCACCTGCAACATCTGGAGACATGAATCACCAGAACATGGTTGTGGGGGACAGTGCTCCGTTTAAGCATCTTCCCAGGCACCACCTCAGGCCGACATACCCCTGCCCAAGTTCTCTGCCCCCATCCCTACCCTCTTTCTGACCTCTCCTGCCACCCGCAGGCTCATCTGCTTCCCCCAGGCTCTCTCCCCCCACATATTCACATCCTTGCAGCTACCTCATTGCAGCGCCTGCCCAGAACAGCCTGCCTGTGTATTATCCATATGTTTTCTCCCCCAGCTGGGTGCTCAGTTATTGTTCTGGCGCAGGAGGGCGAGGGGGTGGCTTGTGGGTGTAGCGACGCCGGGCTGTCTGCTCAGTTCTCCGCTTGTTATTACCTCTCCTCCAGGCTCCCATTAGCCCGCCTGCCCCAGAGGCCCGCGCAGGCTCCCTGCTCCTCGGCACCTTTGTTCCTTAATTATCACTGGGGAGCCCTGCTCACCTGCCTACCACTTTCTAAGAAGCTGTCTGGCTCCCCTTCCCCATTCTGCACCCCCAGGACCTAAGCCCGCATACCCCCGGGGGCGGGGACTGGTGTCTAGCAGCAGCTTGCCTCAGGCTTCAGCAGGCTCTAGGCCTCAGGGCTGGCCATTCCTAGCCTAGCTTAGAAGTCCTTTCTTTTTTGTTTGCTGCCTCCTCTGAGAACCCTGCCTAGATTGACGCGGCCTTGGCTCTCCAGGCTGGAAGGGACTTTAAACTCCCATGTGACTCAACACCCATCTCCCCACTTACTGCCCGGATTGAGCCACCTATAGACGGTAGTCAATGAATATTCAGTGAGAGGATGATTAACTTCTGCAATCTCTGCTTAAATGCCTCTCAGATGGGTAGCTCACTCCCTTCCAAGGTAGGCAGTTACAGGTGGAGATGGCTGGGAGTGTTATAAAACCACTCACATCTCTCTCCAGGACCCTCTGATTTTCGTAGTTTTAAATCTGGAGTCCACCCTTGGTGTCTCTGAGCCTGGGGTTATATGTGCAGGGGGCGTACTGATGCCCATCTCAGGCAGGAAACCTCCCAGCACAAGGCTCTGTCCAGGGGACATTTGACTCTCTTCTTGCTCTTGTGGAGTCAGCCATGCCTCAGCCCGCTCTTGCCGCTGGCTTTCTCCTGTCTTAGGCCTCTGGCCGCTGTTCTTGGGCAGGAAGGTGTGGGGGAGGGAGGGGAAGCCTCAGGCCAGACAGCCGGCAACAACTGCGGAGGAGGAGGGTGCTTGCTGCACACACAGGCCGGGCCGCAGGAGGGAAGGCCTCAGGGAGTCGCAGGGAGACAGCAATCTCCCCTCTTCAGCCAGCCTGCCACCCTGCCGCCTGACCCTTGCACAACTCGCCACGCAGTGCACTGTGGGAATGAGGGGGTCAGGGAATGAGCTTCCGGATGGAGGAGCCAGGAGTGAGCTGACCCATGTAGGAACAGGGGTGCCCTCAAGTCAGGACAGCTACTGCCTAAGCTCTGAGTACACAGTGCTTCTCTCCCCAACCCTCATTCATCCTCCACTCATCCTGATCCAGTTGGAGAGTGTCCTTTGTATTCCCAAGTTTGTGTTCTTTTAAAAAAATATTTATTTAGCTATCTGGCTGCATGAGGTTTTAGTTGTGGCATGTGGGATCTAGTTCCCCGACCATGGATCAACCCAGGTCCCCTTCCTCGAGTCTTAGCCACTGGACCACCAGGGAAGTCCTGTCATCTTTGAGTTCTTTAAATGGGTTTCAGTTTTCTCTGAGACCAGGGGCTCTTTGGGAGCAAGGTTGTGCCTTTCGCCTGAATCTGAGTGCTCCTTGAGGGCAGGGTCAGCCTCTGTCAATTTAGGTCCGTAGAGGGGCAGAGGTTGGCGTCCAGCCATGGCTTGGCTCTGTGTGCGTTGCGTCCCAGGAGTGCTGCCCTGAGTCCAGGAAGGCGCCTGGCACACGTCGGAGGGCCCTCTGAACAAACATCAGCTGGGGGTGGAGAACTTGGGTCAGGAAGCCACCTCCAGCCACCAGACCGTGACCTCAGCTGGGCCGCCCTGCGCTGCTCTCCGGATCTGACTCAGTCCTTTCCCAAGGCTGCTGGGCGTCCATTCCCAGGGTCAGCCCCCAGGAGGCCGCCAGATGCCACAGGCCCCACCCAGAAGAGGCCCCTGCCCCTGCCCCCCTTGCACGTTGGGCAACCAGGGGCTCCAGCAGGGTTTGGGGGAGAGCAGAGAGCAAAGGTCATCTGCTGAATCACGTGCTGCACCACCTGTCTGCCTCCCTTCCCTCTTCGCTCAGTTTCTCTAGATATGAGATTTTTGTCTGGGTGTCGCGATGTGGGCCCTGGTCAGGAGCCACCTCCTCACAGAGTCCCTGACCCTAATGCATACCCACACTGGCTGGGGACAAAGGGACCCCCAAAGGGCAAATGAGGCAGTTCTTTCACGATAGCCACTCCTTTGTGTGTTAGTCGACTTTTTGTGACCCCATGGACTGCAGTCCCCCTTCCAGGCTCTTCTGTTCTTGGGATTCTTCAGGCAAGAATACTGGAATGGGTTGCCATTTCTTCCTCCAAGTCACTCCACTGGGGACTCCCAAAATCTTTCCTAGGACTTTTTTCATTATGAGACAATACATGAAAGCAGCACTTCTGGAATGTTCCCTGGGACATGTCTGCAGATGCACAGAGGTGTCTGGGGGCAGGGCATTGAGATCCTAGAGAAGAAGGAGGAGAAATGGCCCTGACTGATCTCAGCACTCATCCCCTCAGCCAAAGGGATCTTTATCCACGCAACCAGAAAGTTCTTCCTCTGCTTCAAGCCCTACAAGGCCCTTCCACCTTGTTCAAAATAATATGGCAACTCCACAAGGCCCCACCCCAGCCAGGCCCCTCTCAGCCCGGAACTTCATCTTCCCCTTTCCCCTCCTTCATTTCACACCCGCCTCCCAGCCCTCTTGCTGTTTCTTGTACAGAAACACTTGCCTCAGGTTTACCCCCACCTTGCCTCAGAGCCCTTGTATTGGCTGCTCCTTCCAACTAGAATGCTCTTCCCTTCACCTTTGTCATTCAGAGCTCAAAAGTCCTCTTCCTAGAGGCCTTCCTAGGTGGCCACTGTCTACAATAGTGTCCCTGTGTCTCCTGGCAGCCCCATCCGTCTGTTTCCACACCTCAGCTTTATTCTTCCTCGCAGCATAATCACTAGCTAATAATTCTCTCTAATATCTTGGTTACTGTCTATCTCCCCCACTAGAATGTAAGTTTTCTGAGGATGGCTATGTCCTTAAGGCCCAGCTTAAGGCCTGGTGTAATGGCCACTCAAGAGATTTTTTTTTTTTTTAATTTTTATTTGGCTGCGACAGGCCCTAGTTGCAGTACCTTTGATCTTCATCATGGAATCTTTAGTTGCTGCACGTGGGTTCTAGTTCCCCGACCAGGGGTTGCACCTGGGCCCCCTGCCTTGGGAGCTCAGAGCCTTAGCCACTGGACCTCCAGCGAAGTTCCCACTCAAGAGATTTCTACCGAAGGAGATGTGTGACCTGGGGGAGAGAGACACACAGAGCTAACCCAAGTGCTGGCGGGGTCAGTACAAGCAAGGCCCCAGGTAGAGGACAGAGTTGGTCCTTTGGCTTCCAGGCTTCAAAGGGCTGAGGGAGGAGGGGGAGGGGAGAAGGGGCCAAGGTAAGCGGAGCTGCCAGTTAGTCCCTTCCTGAAATGACTCCCAGACTCTACTCTAAGGGCCAGTGGGGAGACCAAGGAAAGAGGTAACACAGTCACCATTCCCTGGGCATCACTAGTCTGGAGGGGACAGAAAAGAAAGCTTATAAATCTTCAAGGTCAGGCCTCTGCACTGAGCTCAAGCTGGGCTCCAAAGCTGGGGCTTTTCTGCTCGACCCAGTGTGTCAGGCTCAGTGTGTTCTAAATCGGACTTCTCATTCTTTCTACAACTTGCTGTGGCTTCCTCAGTTCTGTCAACAACCTCCTGCTCCTCCTGGGCCAGGAGGCCCAGACACCCAGTCACCTCTGCTCCCTCTCACCCCGGGCCCTCCAGACTCCTCCTCCTTATACGGTGACCAGAGACCAGTGGGCCCATGTTCTCCTCTACATCCCCTAAGCAAATGGAAAACCAGTCTGCCAAGGCAGCTCTATCCACCCTGGCCCCAAACAGTCCCAGTCTATAAAACAAACTCCACCAAGGGCTTGGTGAGGGCAAGGAGAAGAAGGACTCTGCCCAATGCTAACCCCCATCCTCTTTGGGGGAAACTGGGGTTAGCCAGGAAGTGCATGGACTCTGCAGTTAGCCAGCTTAGTTGCTTTATTTCTCCTTAATTCTGTGACCTTGCTGCTGCTGCTAAATCGCTTCAGGCGTGTCCGACTCTGTGCGACCCCATAGACGGCTGCCCACCAGGCTTCCCCGTTCCTGGGATTCTCCAGGCAAGAATACTGGCGTGGGTTGCCATTTTCTTCTCCAATGCATGAAAGCGAAAAGTGAAACTGAAGTTGCTCAATCATGTCCGACTCTTAGCGACCCTATGGACTGCAGTCTACCAGGCTCCTCCGCCGTGGGATTTTCCAGGCAAAAGTACTGGAGTGGTCTGCCGTTGCCTTCTCCGCTATGACCTTGAGGAGGTTAATTAACTTGTCCAAGTCTCCATTTCCCTGTCTATAAAGTGGGGAATCAATGTGTATCTCACCAGGTTGCTTGGGGATTAAGTAGAAAAACAGGCAATAAGCACTTAGCCACAATCTGGAATACAGTTGATATTAATAAATGGGCAGCCCGCCCCTTCCCCTCTAACCTTCCTCCCTGTTCAGGCTCCCCTGCCTTGGCTCCCTGCTTCTTACTTTGTCCAATCTAAGTCCTCCTACATACCTTAGGAGTTGGCTGTTAAGGGTCTCCAGCTTCTGGCATGATCTGCTTAATTCAGTCTTCACTCACAGCATTTCCCACACTGTCTCTTTACTCCTGGGTCCC
The DNA here is from genome assembly GCA_006410615.1 of Neotragus moschatus. NCBI lineage: Eukaryota > Metazoa > Chordata > Mammalia > Artiodactyla > Bovidae > Neotragus > Neotragus moschatus. Next base: position 11,922,835 of record SJYA01002932.1, on the reverse strand, counting down.
CGCGTACACCACAGTCATCTTTCTGCTCTGCCCTCTGTCTGCTGTACTTACCCTGCAGGGCCTCCTCCAGAAAGTCCCTCAAATCACTCCTGCCTTGACCATTCTCTGCCTCCTGCACAATCCTGCTCTTCATTCGGTCTCGTGATAGCTGCACTGTCAGAGTGGTTGGATGCTCCATGTATATGGATGTCAGCTGCCCACCCTGGCTAGAAAAGTCTCCAGGTGGGCAGAGAACCTTTTTTGGATTTCTCCCCAACTGACCATATAGTAAGCTCTCAGCTTATGTCTGTCTTTTGTTACAAAGCCATAAATAAGGCAAATGAGTGTATAAAGCAAACTGAGGCACTGTGAAGCATGCTGGGAAAAGTGAAGGTGGTTGAGTTTCTCACCAGGGACAGGAAGTAGGCTCAGGGCTTTAAGTGTTACCTCTTCATTCTCACCACCCTGGGAGGTAGTATTAGCCCTATTTTACAGGCAGGAAGACTGAGGTTCAAAGAGGTTTGGTGACTTGACCGGGGTCACCTGGCAAGAAATTGACAGGGGCAGGACTCGATCTGAGGCTGAGGAGGGTATTTTCTGGGGGAGGAAATTCCAGAATGGGGAGGGTAGCCTGTTCAAAGGCTCAGGAGGGGAAGGCTAAGATGACTCTGTAGAGGGAGTCAGTAGGTAGATGGGTTGGAGGGGACAAGGGTACCTAGGGGAAGGCCCTGGTTTGCCTCTGGAAGAGGCGGGTCTGAAACTTCTCTCTGAGAGACAAGAGAAAGATACAGCAAGACTCTCCTGAAAAGCTGGCTGAAGCTCCAGAATCTTCCTAACCAGAAAAAGCCACAGCTAATCCCCTGAATTCTTGCTAGCTAACATTCTCAGCCTCCTGTCCTCAGAGCTTAGGGACAGAGATCGCATCTTTGTCCTCCTCCCCTGAGAAGCAGGGATGTCAGGGGGGTTGAGAGTGATGTCACCAGTGACCTCAGGTTTCTCACCCATCTTCCCAAAGCCGTCCAAATGGTTTGCCCGAAGCGCTCAGCGGTCCCTGCTGCTGTCGCCCTGGCACTCGTCCCTGATGCGGCCTGTGCAGAGTCTTACCTACACCCAGACCTCACTGGCGTGCTGGGCTTAAATACCCTGGTTTCCAGCACTTGGCAAGAGACCCTCACAGTCCCCAGCCCCCCATTGGCCAGGCCCTCCATGCAGGCAGCCAGGCCCAGCTGGAATAACACAGCTTCCTTCCCTCCCTCCCTCCCACAAGCACCAGACTATTTACAGCTCACCAGGGCCTTCACACCCATGAGCTCACTGGCCCCTTCCCTACACCCACCCTGGGAGCCCAGCAGGGCAGGAGCCATTAGCCCCATTTTGAAGATGGAGAAACTGAGGCTAAACACCTTGCCCAGTGAGTCCCCTAAAGCCCGGCCCCTTGACTTAGTCTGAAGCTCTTCTCAGTTCCTCCAGGAGGGTGGCCCAAATACCTCTAACTCTGAAGTGGGGGAGTTTCAGGCCAGGGTCAGGAGAGTGGAGGGATAGGTTCTGTGGAGCGAGCTACCAAGGCAGCGGCTGAGGAGGGCAGGAATGGGGGAAGTTTTCATCACTGGCTGGTAAGAGCCTGGCAGGGGCATGTGGGGGCAGGATGGTCAGCAGCCTGGGCAAGCTGGCTGGGAGTAAGGTTGGGGTCTCAGCTCCCCAAGCTAGAGCTGGGGAAAGCGTGGTGAGGGACAGCCTCTGAGCTCCCTCCTGGGAGACTCCGGTGCTCTGTGCTAGCTGCAGCCGGAAGGGCACCAGGTAGACGCCAGCAGGGACTTCCTATCCACGGATTCTCTGCTCAGGTAGAGTTCCTCTGCCACATGCGCAGGGCCCAGCCAGGGTCCCCTCCCCTGCCCCCCTCCATGTCACATGAGGGTTATGCCATTTCAGCCTCCTCCTGCTCACCTCACCTCCTAGACTTGTTCTACCCCAGTTCTCCCAGCTCTCGGTCCCCAGGACGCACTCTCCCTCCCAGCCTGCATCAGTTCCCTCAGCCCTTGCCAGAAGCCTTCTCTGATTCCACCTCAGGCTCAGAACATGACTCTCCTCCTGGCCCAGGGAGTGGCAGTTTGAATCCTCCTTGTCCGTCTTCTCAGAGCCCGTGTGTTGCAGGGTTCTGACTCCCGCTTAAGACTCCCCGGCTCCGAGACAGCCACTGTGTCTCTCCCATCAAACCGCGCGGGCCTCTAGCTCCGCCTCCTTCAGCCTGGGCCGCCTCTGCCCACAGGGGGCGCCCAAACAGTGCTGCTGACGCGAGCCACACCGGCTGCTGCTTCAACCGGACCAAGCGTGGATTACCCGCGGTGACTGCGATTCCCAGGGAGATGCCAAGGGCCCCTCCAGAGCTCCAAACTTCTTTTTAATCGACCCTGGCAAAGGGAAGGGAGAACTTTTAGATAAGGAGAGAGGCCACTTATTTGAGGTAGGAGACTGGCCACTAGACAATGACTGGGAAAGAAGACTCCTTGGCCTTGCAGGTTTGGGAAGGGTGAATGGCTTGAGGTGCTCACACAGCCCAGAATGGACCGCGATGTCCCCCCTGACCCTGCTCTGAAAGTCCCCGGGCTAGTGGGCAGAGGCCCCAGCCAAGCAACCCCGATTTCCTTCCCCAAGTCTCTTGGAAAGAGTGGTGAGTCAGTTGTGGCCGTGAACTCACCCTCGGCAGTACAAATAGGAAAACAAACAGGCCTCTACTACAGGCAGAGGATAGGGTGAGGGTGAGGGGAAGTGGGTTTTTCCCCAGCTGACAGAAAGGACAGCCATCTTTTGAAGTCCTCAGGAGTGTGACTGGCGTCCTATGGCCCCTAGAAACAACCACATCAAAGCTGCTCAAGGAAGGTGGTTTGAGGGGCGTGCTGTCTCACACACAGTCACACATAGTGACACACTGAATCCCCGAGGGACACACAGTGACACACAGTTGAGGGCACGTAAGCCACCAGGCATAAACACTCACCATCACGCAGCCAGACTAGAAGGCACACTCGAATAACATCACAGAGTCCTACACCGTCATGTACACCCATGACAGCCGTCTCCTCCCAGAGGCGCACACACAGCTGCACAGCCAGCCATGTACACACACTGACACTCAGCGCTCCAGAGCCAGCCTCCGAGAGGCACACGCAGTATCACACAGGCAGTGCCCATTTCCACCCACACAGTCACACAAACACACAGCCACACCATGGTCACATGCAGCCCACAGCCACACAGCACACAATGGGCAGAGCCACGCCCAAGCCACAGAGTCACACACACCAGTCACACGCTCACATCCCCATATCGCAAACACCATCATGGAGACCCACTCTGCTCACGGACCCTCTGGGACTGAGACCTGGTGGGAGTTAGGCCCTGCTATGGGAATGGGAGTGTCCAATCCACAGCCGCCAGCTTAACCCCTCTCTTGGCTGTACCTCCCTGGCCATCCTCTTTTCTGAGTGCCCACTCTTTTCATTCTTCAGCTCTGCTGAGTGTCCACACCCATAGCCACCAAGAGGCGAGGCATATAGCTTTGGAGATGCCGATGGTCCAATCAGCATTAGACCCCATCCCTTTATTCCACATGCCATCATTTAGCCTGTGTGCCAGGTGCTGTGCTGGGTGCTGCTGAAGAGAGAGGTTACTGTAAAATCTAACCAACACTGTCCACCAGTGTAATGGCTATTTCCAAATGCATGCTTGTATGACCCTCTATGGACCTAGTCCCAAACACCAATTTGCTCCCACGCATTGACCTTAGGGAGGCCCCCAGCAAGTCCAAGACCGTTCAGTCTCATTCTTCTCAGTGGCCATTTCCAGGAGGGTGTATGGCACTCGTGTAATTGACACAACCTCTGAGGGTAGAGTCGGGGACAGACTCAGGAAAGACTTCTGTGTCAACTCCCCCCTACCTCACAAGGAGTGAACCTTGACAGGCAGTCTGGATGGAAAACATCCTGTACGAGGGGCCACAGAACCAGGCTTTTGTTCGGCTCCAGTATGTCATCTTGGTCCAGTCAAGTCCCTTCTAGGGCTGAGCTTCTCCACGTGTAACACAAGGGTAAGGGAGCTGGGCCAAAGCAGCTTCTCATGGTAGGCAGTGGGGAAGGAATTATTTCATTAATATAAATATTACTAGGTCCAGTCCAGACCTTGATTCCAGAATTGAAGACCCACTGGCTCTGCGGACCTCCTTAGTGCTTTCCAGCTCTAGGAACTATGAAACCATGAGGAGTGGCAGTGCTGGAGGCCAAGAACTCCTCCAGAGACTGCCGAAGGCCTCTCCTAGCCTGGAGTGCCCAGCAAACAGGAGCAACAGCCACCCTCCCTGGGTAGCCACAGCATTTGGCTGGTTCAGAGGCCTGGGCCAGTGAAGGGCTTGTGGTTAGGGAAGGAGACAGCCAAAACAGAACTTTGGGACCCTATGCTTGGCTGATGTGGGCTTCCAGGGTGGTCTGGGGACTCTTGGTACCTTTTCCAGGGTTAACAATCCCATGGTTCTGTAGCACTAAGTCCCCACCCCAGGCCTGAGGGCTTGCCTAAGTGTCGGGGTGGCAGCCAGGGCAAGGTAGGAAAAGTCCATGGGACAGTGTCAAGTACCTGGGGACTCTGAATTGGGGTTCTGTTTATTTTGAACCCAGTTTCCTCCACCGAGGCAACCTACTTCTGGGTTTCTACTCAGATCCTCTCCTGATGCTCATAGAAGAATCATATGCTGTCTAATTGGAAGGACATTTGTGGGGACCAGCCCCATTTCTCCAGCCTCTGGTGCAGCCCCCCAAGTACACACATCATCAAAACCCTGCATCGTTAGCATTCCGTGTGCTCGGCTGTACGCAGCTAGTCACGTACAGGGTGTCATTTGATCCTGACTACAATTTTAATGGTTTGTGTTACTAACTCCATTTTACAGTTGAGAAAAATGAGGCTCAGAAACTCTAAACCAGCTCTCCAAGTAGCAGAACTGAGATTCAAAGCTACTGCCACCTGCTCTGGAGCCCAGGTTCTCAGTCAAATCTTACAGCGCTATCCCTTCGACTCTGCCTGGTGCCTCCAACCGTGGGAACTCTCAAATACGTACTGAGGATGGACTGTACACACACAGGTTGGAGGAAGCAAACTTCAAAGAGAAGTGAACCTGTTCCCCCAGAATGCCTTATTCCAACAGAAGAAATAAAATCTGAGAATCTCACCACACAAGGCAGAGGGAGTTGGTGCCTCAGACAGAGGTGGAAAATGTGCTACTTTTGGAATGCTCTAATTATTTAAAACGTCTTCCTTATATTGAACCTAGATAGACATTCCTCCAACTTCCATTTGGTTCTCAGTATTCTGGCCTTAAAAATCACCCAGAATCAGTCTGAGTCTTTCCACACTTTCACAGACAGTGCTTACAGCTCACTGCCTGATTCTCTTTAAGTCTTGACACCCATCAACTCTGGCTCTGGAAAAACCCAGAGAGCCTCAATGTCAGGATGCAAGGATTCCAATCCCAGCCCTTTCACATACTGGTTGTGCAATGTTGGGCATGGCCCTGTGCCGCTCTGAGCATTGGTTTCTTCATCTGTGAAATGGGGATGGCAACACTGGCCCCACCTGACCAGATGATAAGGATTAGCTGAGATCCTCAGTGGGAAAGAGTTCTAAAACGCTACCAAGGGACAGACCCTCACCTGCATTCCTATGCTTAGGAGGAGCTGAGGGTGGCTCCTGGATTAGCTGGAGATGAAATGTCTCCCTGCGTATCTGGGAATGCAGAGCACAGTGCAAGATGCCATAAGGATGAGGAGCTGGGGAAGGCAGGGTCTCTGCCCTACAGGAGCTTTTGGTCCTGGGAGTGAAATCTTCAGTCATCACTGAGTCCTCTGGGAACATAAGCTTTATAATCAAGTTGGCTCTAATACCTTCCAGAAAGATTTAGTGATGGGGACAGGCACATGCCAGTGGGTGAGCTAAAGGAACCAACAGAAAGAGGAAGGGGAGCTAACATATGGGAGACATCTACGTACCAGGGTAATTTGCTCAACTTCACAACATTATAAAGGTGGGCTTATTATTATGTTCATGTCACAGGTGAAGAAACTGAGGCACAGGGAAGTTTTACTTGCCCAGGTCAATAAAGTGTGCTTTCCTGGCTAAGCAATGAAAAGGACCAGAATCTAGGAGATGCTGCCATTCACAGCCCCTGCTCTCTGAGGAGCAGTGGCAGAGGAGGGAGGGATCATACGGTCTTCTCTATCACCCCTGTCTCTGGGATTTCTCACCAGTGTAACCAGAGGCACACCATTCCACTCATCTTCACTCATTCACTCAGTGCCTGAACACTGAGCACTGACTATGCGCCTGTCCCTTTGTTGGAGACTGTGTTCCCTGAGGCAAAAGACCCCACCCCTGTCCTCACACAGCAACCCCCCCCACCCCCTGCAAGCATCCGAGAGGATCAGTGCTGCCGGAAGGGTGATTACAGTACAGGGAAAGGAAGAAAGATGTCTTAGAATCTACAGACGGTCAAGTGAGGGAAGCGAGAATCGTGCGCACAGGATTCCGTTCATGCAAAGTTCACAAACAGGTAAAAGCAAGCAGATATAGGTGATAAAACTAAGGAGAAGCAGGAAAGTTGTTATCACAAAATCTGGAATACCCCAGTGGAGGAGAGGATTATAGTCCAGAAGCGTCCCTCAGTGGGGTACTGAGGACCTGGGAGAGTCTTATAGCTGGGTACCTAGTTTCTAAGCATTCCTTAACTCTATGTGCAAACGTGTATTTTAATTCACTTTTCTTTGTATTTTTAATCACCACTTTAACATACGTGCATGCACACGTGCTCAGCCATGTCCAACTTTCATGACCCTATGGACTTGATACGTAGAAATTGCCAGATTCACTATTTGATGGGACTGAGGTTGACCTCCCAACTGTGCCCTTCCCAGAGCAGTACCTAGTAAGTGCTTAAAAAGGAAGTACTGGATTGCAGTGAGTTTTGAAGGAGCTGGAAGTGGAGTGCATGGTCCAGCCAGATGGAAGGGGTGTGATCTCAGATGGAAAACCAAAAGCTTACTAACAAGGAATTAGTTCTTCAATGAGAACTTCTTGAAGACCAAGAGGATTTAGGGGAGTCTTTCCCATGACTGTCTGGATACTTGAGTGCCAGGAGGTCCCCAAATGAAACCTCAGCATCCAGAATCAGCTTCCCCTTCCCTCAGCCCATCACCAAACCATACGGTAGTATAAAGAGCACTGAGTCAGAGGCCTGGGTTGGAAATCCAGCTCTGTATACACTAGCCAGGTCTTTCTTTGGCAAGGCACGTCACAACATGGGCCTCAGTGTCTTCACCTATAAAATGGGTCTAATAAATCATCTACTTCACAAGTTACTATGAGGCCCCAAGGAAGTTATAGATAGGAAAATGCTTTGGGGACTGCCATGTAGGTTTATGCCTAAAAGGTCATATTACCCTAGCATTCTTGCCCCCCCCACTTCTTGCCACCATTTTGCAAAGAGGGTTCAGAATAAAGCCTTACTCTGATTAAAACAGTCCCCAATTTCAGCACCCTAGTCTCCTGGGCTTGTGATCTTCAGGGCCTGAGCTTAGGGTGATTCCAGGAGCAAGTTCCCCAAGTTTGAGGAAGCCCAGCTGGGGAAGTGGCATTCCAGGCGGCGTGTCAGAGGGTGAGTCAGGATGAGGGCAGCCCTTCTCCTCCCCTGGCTCTTGGCTCAGGGCCCAGGCTGAGCTACTCTCATTTGCATAAATCTGCATATATGCAAGTTTCACCTGTGCACCCTGGCTGGGCCCCAGGGAGATACACCTGTGCAAGGGCATGGAGGGAAACCAGAGTGTCTGGCTGCCTGCTGGAGCACCCAAACCTAGAATGTAGGTCCCTCCACTCATCCAAACGCCCAAATCTCTGAATCAAACACTTGGCTTCTCCACAGACTCCTCTGGTTGGCCCGGCCTGGAAATTTTCTGTCATGCTTGCTTCTACCCTCTTCCTGTACAATCACCAGGCCCAGCAGAATCTGTCTCAGAGCAACTTTTCTCACACGTCCCCTTCTTTCCATCACCTCTGCCACCAAGTCTCTGGGTCCACCCTCCTCATTTCACACACGATCTATTTGCAACAGCCTTCTAACTGGGCTCTCTGCCACCAGACTTCCCTCGCCAGCCTGCGTAGTCATACCCAAGCTGCCCCTGGGAAGTCCCTCAGCTTCCATCCCTGTCCTCTTCTCTGCCCACAGCCCCATCCTAAGCTCCTGGTATTGGTGGCCCCACACTGTGGAGGGTGTAGACTCTGCACACGTCTTTTCTGTGCCTCAGTCTCCTCTTCTGTAAAATGAGGGATAGGATTCCCTTGCGGGGTTGTTTGAAGATGTCAGTGAGAAAAATGCATATAAAGCATAAGCCCATAATAGGCATCAGCCATTACTGATGCTATAACTTCTCCCAGCACCACTCCACAGAAGGCGTTCATCTCCTGGGGTCCCCTCCTCCTCCCCAACCCTTCCTCTCATCCTCGCTGAGTGGTGCTTCTTCAGGTAAGACAACTCCACGGTGGTTAAGACGACAAGCTGGCCTGTTCTAGCTTGGACAATTTCCTCGGCCTTTTTGTGCCTCAATTTCCTCCTCTGTAAAGTGGAGATAAAATGAATACTTATGTCATAGAATCTGTGTGATAAATAAAATGATCCATGTAAGGGCTTAGCATAGTGCCTGGAACACAGAAAACACTTAATAAGTGTTCACTGTTATTACCATCACTATTGTGTTACCCAGGGTTTCAGAATACCCAAGCTCACCTTAGCCTTCAAAGACACCAGAAGTTTCCTTAGGTTTGTTTTCAGGAACAGTGCTTCCATCTGGATCCCCCTGTGTCTCCCACAGTCACAGAATCACTACCGGCACCCCCGGCACCCCCGGGCAGCTAAGCTGTGCTCTATTGGGTTGCCTGGTCATAGCCAGGAGTGGGACTGAGCTTCCCCGTTCCCATTAGTTCTTAGGCACTTTCTGGGAAGGGCTTTTGTCCCCCAGAGATTGGGAGCCACCTCTCAGCCAAGGTGGGGCCAGGACAGGTGCGTATCAGCTCACAAGTTGAGAGGAGTTTTTACTGGAGAAAAGGGCTAAACTGGTCTGAGAAGATAGGATAGTTCAGCTCAGTTCAGCTCCCCTTGGAGGTCAGGAGGAGCAGAGCCCCCAATCCCCTCCAGCAAGAACAAGCCCTTTCCCCCTCTACACCCTTCCCTGCCCTCCAGCGTTTTCCAAGCAGCAGTTGATGAACCTCTCCAGTGTGATCCTTTCCAGTGGGAATTAATGAGGGTGATTGACGTGGAGGGTAGAATGTGGGCAGGAGGAGCAGCGTGAGCCACCTCTCCCTTCTTAAACAGATTGGCAAGAACCCGCCCCTCCTTTCGGCTTGGTACCCGGGCCTCCCTTAGCTGACTCCAGTGGAGGAGGGTTGCAAGAGCTGGGAGGAGTGTGGAGGGACTGTGCTGCCTCCCACCCTCTCTCCTTGTCCACTCTCCCCCCAACATCACCCCCAGACCCCAGCTAGGTGGTACACAGGGGTAAAGGCTGCGGAGTTTGGTTGGCGAGGGCAGGGCGGGGGCCCCCGTTGGTACTCGTGATTGTTTCTCTTACTCTGGGCTGCGGGTGCGACTTCGGCATCCAAGTGGAGGCCCGCCCCCCTTTCACCCCCAACTCCCGACCCCTCGCCAAAGCACTCTGGTCATTCTCCCAGGCAAGCCCAGAAGAGGTGCGGCTGTCCCTCCTCTCCCAGACTCCAAACCAGACTAGGCGCAGGATCGGACCTACTCTTTTCTTACGAAAGAAGAACACGCCGTACCTCAAAAGGGTCTAGTCTTGGCTACAGAAAGTGAAACCAGTAACCCCACCATTTAAACTTTCCGCTGGATCCAGGGGGTCTAGGGGGATGGGGCTGAGTAATAAGGTGCGTGTCACCTGTGTGGTGGGCTTGATGCGGCTGTGTGTGTGTTGCGGGCGTGGCGTGGTGGCCTACGGAGTGTGTGTTGCGGCTGTTGGCGTCAGGGAGGGAGTGTGTTGTGTCTCCGGGAGCCCGTGCACTCACCCGCTTCGTCGGTGCTTGCTAGGTGCTGTTCCCACTCCAGCCACGTCCTACCAGCGGCTTCCATCTGGGGCTGGGCGATGGAGACTTGGGCGGAACGCCCTAGGTTCTGTGCGAGGGTCTGGAGAAACCAGATGAGCTGCCTTCGTTCCAGGCGCGCGACTTCGTTGCAGACGGATTGGCTTTGGGCCTCCCTCCAGCTCTCCGCGCTCCCCGCGAGCATCTAGCGCGGCGTCCCGCGGTCTGTCCGGCGGACAGGCCCGGGGCTGGGACACCCGCCCGGAACTCCCGCGCCCCCAACCCGGCCGTTTCCCGCTCCCGCACCAGGCTGGGGCCAAGGCCAGCCAAATGGCTCTCCCGTCGCGGATGGCGGCGCCTCTAACGCATCTTCAAAAGGGCTGCCCCATTTTTTGTTAACTGTTTTCTTTTTTGGAGGGCAAGGAGTTATTTGGTCCAAGAGTGGTTCATGGTATTGTTTTTAATGAATTTGGTGACTTCGTATCTGTGTGTACTTTAAATGTCCCAGTCAAACCCCAACAAAAGATTTTTTCCCGGAGAGGGAGTGAAATTTGGAAATAGAGCAATGATACGGGGAGAGTGACTGAGGACCGAGCCTGCCGGAGAACGCAGGGCACAGCCCGCCTGCCGAGCGGTGCCGAGATCTCTGGGCGGCGCTGACCCCATGGTCTTCCCCTCCCCCTTCCCAGGAACTTCTCCCAGGTAATCTGGAAAATGAGGCCGGGACGCCAGTCACTGAGAAAGCTCTCAGGAGCGTGGAGGTAAGCGCCCCCGGAGCGCGGCGGGGCTGGCAGGAGCCAGCCCGCCGGCCAGCCCACGCTCATTCACTGCTCCATCACAAAGAAGAAAAGAGACAATAACTCATGCACATTTCAGCAAGAGTCAAATCCCTGCGTGTGGTGGGGCACGCGGGCCCCTACAGACTTCCCCTTCCCCTCGCGGGCCTCACCGAGGGTGGGGGCTTTAACCACCTCGCTCCCCGCCCAGCGGAGGGAGGACTTTTCATCCCCCTCCCTTCCCTGCCAAACCGGATTATTCACAGTTTCCCCAAACCGAGTTACTACGAAAGCTCCGGCAAGTAGGAGTGAAATTCCACGGAGAACAGACGAAATTAAAATTTCGTTTGGGGTCCATGGGTGGGATGGAGGAAAAAGAGACCTGCTAATCCCGCAATGGCGGCCTCGGGCCAGGCCGTGATGGGAACCACGCCCCAGCGCAGGTCCACGCAGGCGCTGCGTGAAGGGCCTGCATCAGGTTGCAGACCCCGGCGCCCGGCTCCCGTGGCATGCACTGCCCTTTGCTCCCGAACGCGGGCGCGCCATGTGGTACCGAGTTCAGAAACTGCGTGGCAAGTACTGTACTCATCAGGTGTTTGGGAGTGTTTTCGAGGCGGGAGCATTCTGTTGGCTGGGCAGAGTCCGAGCTCGGGGGACTGCGAGGGAAGCATAAATCCCACCGCCGAGGGCGCTTATTCCGCTCCAAGAATCAAAACCGCATCGGGTGGGATTGTGTTTGCAGGGCGATTGCAAGCCACCGTGCACCGCGCGGATCGTTGGGGTCCACTCACCGAGGCTTGGGTGACTCCCCAGCCCTCAGGGTTGCCGTGTCCCCAGCCGGGACCCCAATGTCGGCTCCCAGGCCCTCACTTCGGTGCTGGAGTTCTCCAAGCGAGCCCCTTTCACTAAGGCAGAGAACAGCGTGAGAAAGAGTTGGGAGAGCCACTTCTGGCTTTTGTGACAAGCAGGGGCTGAAATACTGGTAGTGACAGGAGAGTTAGTTCATATGTTTTGCCTGCCTTCCTTCCTCCCCTCCTCCAACTCCTACTCCTCCTTCATCTTGGTTTTATTACGTTTCTAGATTTTGGTTTTTGCAATTTATTCTAAAGCAAATGACAATGGATTGGAGGTCTTAAGCGCAGCTTCTTCATTTTAGTGGATAAAATGAGTCTCAGAGACTGGACATGCCTGACCCAGGCTATCACAGCCAGCTGCCGCCGTTTCGTAGCTGAGCTGGGATGGGAATCCAGGCCTCAGGCCTCTCAGGCTGGCCCTCCCTCCCTTCTCATCAAACACAGATTTACAGCCCTTCCTAGCCCATGCCTATCCCTTCTACCTTTCCCCTGTCCCTTCCGTATCTCCCCACTCTCCCTCCAGGCTTCAGAGTTGTGGCACTGGTCAGAGGGGACCCCTCCATGGGGATTCCCCATCTGAGACCTGGAAGCTTCCTAAAGATGTTTCGAAGTTTCTAAGCCCCACACCCCTCCAGCACGTGGGAAGAGGGAGCCCTGAAGAGGGAGGTGGTGATGGAAGTAGAGATTTCCTTGTTTTAAACTGGGGATAATAACAGTAGCCACTTCACAGATTTCTGGTGAAGATGCACAGGGCTTGGATGTTGTGAATACTTCATAAATTCGGAGGGACTGCAGGATGTTGCCTACCACTGCATGGAGCTGCATGAGCTCAGCAAAGGCCCCTGAGAGCCTAGGAGAAGCTCTCACTGTGAGTTCCAATGAATCCCCTGGCTTCAGAGAATGCCAAAAGTCGCTGCTTCAGGGGCCTCTGGGGAAGCTGCCCTTGCCCTTTCTCACTAGATCTAGCAAGGGAAGGACTCCTGAATACATGACCCTGCAACCCAAACTCTAAATTCCACCTCAAAAGCACCTCCTTTGTGAAAGCTTCCGGGACAGCCATGCATGCACGCTCAGTTGCTGTCATGTCTGACTCTATGACCCCATGGACTATATAGCCTGTCAGGCTCCTCTGCCTGTAGCATTTCCCAGGCAAGAATACCAGGGTGGGTTGCCATTTCCTTTTCCAGGGGATCTTCCCAACTCAGGGATCAACCCATGTTTCCTGCATTGGCAGGCAGATTCTTTACCACTGACCCACCAGGAGCCTCAAAGAGCATTTTTATCCTTTGGTGTGCACTGAGATGCCATCCCTGGAGCCCATCATGGTACTGTTGTGTGGCTGCCTCTCTCCAGAGGAAGATGATGGTGGCAAGAAGTTTTGGAAGGCTATATCCCTGTAAGTTCTTAGCTCCGCTTCTAAGGAAGTGGTGAGGGCGTAGCTAGAATTGGATAAGAAAGGGGGAAAGAAGGTCTCATATGGCAATTGCATTTCTCAACCATCCAAACCCTGTTGGATGAGAGGGCAGTGGGTCCCAGATCTCCAAAGGAGGGACTCCCTCACAGAGCTCCTTCTCTTGATGCTCCAAGACTTCAGGTGAGAAAACCCAGAGCCAAGTGTCAGAGGAGTGTTTTCTCGGCACAATTCATCTCTACATTGCAACGGTGCATCAACTTGAAACTGACTTGCTCTTCCTTCCCTCAGGACAACTGACTGCATACTTTTTCCAATTTTTTGGTCTATCCTGGCCACCCCTGTTGTGCCTGCCTTCTCTTCCTCTTCTACGCTTCCCTCTTCCAATTGTTGTTCTCTCCTGCCCCCCAATTCTAAGACCACTGCCTTCACTCTGTACCCTGATAAAGAGAGCACACATATGTGTACAAACATGAACTGTTTGCACACTCAAATGACAGAGGCTTTGTATATAGGTATGCTGGGGAATCTGTGGAGGACCGACAGGCTTGGTGTGTGTAACTGTCTCACCCCTAACACGAAGCAGCTTAGATGTGTGTGGACTGGTGTGTCTCATAGGATGGGTACAAGTATATAAATATTTAGGTGCTTGGGTTTATTTTAGAGTGTGCACCATCAATTAGACTTGTATAGTTGTGGGTCTGTGTGAGAGACAACCACAGTGCTTTTATTTAGGGTATTGCTATTCATCTTTGGGTGTGTAGATGTGTACACATCACAGCATATACTCTGTATTTGCAGACCCATAAATGAACCTCTGTTCGTGGAGGGATGCTAATGTGAACATCCGTGTAGACACTGGTGTGCTGGTATACGCTAGTGTATCTTGTATTTGAATAGAGTCCCTATGAAGTTGTATACTTGTGGCCACAGAGACACCAGCCCAGCAAGGTCTTGGATACTATTTAGGGGCAGGCCCTGCACACAGGCTGGAAGATGAGGCCACGAACCTGGATTGCCATATTCCCAGCACCCTCCGAGGAGAAGCCATCAAACTGGACTCACTTCCCACTCCCAGATTTTGTCCAGCTTCGTGCGAGGCGAGGCTGAAGCCTCAAGCGGCGCCAGGAAAGGCGGGGCGCCGCACTGGCTGAAGCCCAGACGGCATATCCCTCCTTGGGCCTCGGGGACCTGCAGGAGCTGCGGTGTCGCAACCGAACCTGGGCCCCTGCCGGAAGCGGAAGCGAGGACGGGGCGGGGTGCCGGGGGTGCGGTGGCGGTGAGACGCAATCGCGGCGGTCGCGGCGTGCCCGGCCCAGGGCGCCCCGCGGGGGCGTGCGCGCTGCGCGCGTGCTGGGCCGGCTGGGCGCTGGGCGGCACCTCCTCCGACCCGGCGTCTGTTTACCAACATACTGCCGGCGCTCGGCAGCCACGCATTCCGACGCGCTGAATAAGCTGCGGGACTGGCGGGCTTGGTCCGTAGCGGCAGGGTCATACCCGCTGCACAGATCCCCCAGAGCCAGAGAGCGCGACCGCAGGTTCCTTTCGCCCCCGCAGCCACAGCGCCTCCGCTAAGGCACTGCTCCCCTCGGCCCTTGGGCATTGCCGCCCTATCGACTTCCTTGCCTTTGTGCCGTTATGACCAGACTGCCCCAATCGTCCTGCAACCCAGCACCTCTCCGCAGCGGATCGGTCTTGAAAAGAGACCTAGATCAGCTCGCCCTTGGGCATAGAGAGTTCGCACCGCTCGCCTCCCATCTCCTGGTTCTGAATTTCCCTACCCTGGGCTGCCCCAGGGGCGGGGGTGGGAGCGGGGCGGGGAGGTGGGGGGGAAGGCCCCGGCTGCAGGCCTCCGTGAGGTCACCGCGTGTGGTAGCCAATCCGCTGCGTTTAAGTGGGCGGGGGCCCCGTCGGGTCCCGGGAACCGAACCCTAGAGCCAGCGAAGTGGGGGCCCCATGGATTTAGGGGGGAGGGGAAAAGTCATGGGGGACACCCTCCCCACCCCGAACCCCTTTCCCAGGCGCCGGCTTTCCGCTGATTAGGCTGAGAGAGACACTTTCCCCGGGATAAGTGTGGGGAAGGCTGGTTGAGGGGCTCATCTGGCTCCAACGCCTGAGGCTCGGAAAAGAGAGTTGGCGGAGGGAGCGGACTCCTTGCCCGGCCATGGCCTAGACCCTCGGGCCCCGGCCCCGGCCGCAATGACCTCTTTGCCCTGCCCCCTCCCTGGCCCGGACGCCTCCAAAGCCGTCTTCCCGGACATCGCCCCCGTGCCATCGGTAGTGGCTGCCTACCAGCTTGGCCTGTCCCCTGCAACCGCAGCCGCCCCCGATTTGCCCTATTCTGGGCCGTATGGCCACCTTCTGCCCTATCCCTACACCGGGCCGGCGATCCCCGGAGACTCCTACCTGCCCTGCCAGCTCTCCACCGCGCCGTCTCAGCCGGCTTATCAAGAGCGGGAGACAGGTAAGACCCGCCGCGGCGGCTCTGCCCACCTCTGGGTCCTGTTCCAGTGAGCCCCCAAACTTCGCCCTCGCCTGGTTGGGCGCAGCTGGCAGGATTCAGACCTCACTCAGATTC
>SJYA01002932.1:11802183-11897693 GCA_006410615.1 Neotragus moschatus | reverse complement strand
ATAATAAATGGTGTTTATAGCTGATGTATGTATTGAAGAGGAGGGGTCACAGCGAGGCTGAGTTCATACTGCCACTGCCATCCATTCAGAGCAGGCAGGAGAAAGGGGGCTGAAGACTCGAGAATTCACACATCCTGGATCAGCACCCCTGAGAGCCAGACACAGGCAAGGTCTTAAAAGTAGAAGTGCCAACAGCTGTGCCTAGAGCTCACTCTCTCAGTTGCATGGGTCTCAGCCACAAGAAAACTGACTTGGGGCTGTTCTTCCCTCTCCCCCAAGGCTATTTCAAGACATGTTCCCCACCTCTCCCCCAACAAAATGAGATTCAATTAATTCAATTAAAGCAATTTTGGGAGCAGCTCCTGAAGGCTGGCAATGTGAGATAATTATAAGTAATTTGCTGCCGTGAAGAGAAAAAGGGCACACAGGGTCTGGGGGAAAAGGAGTTAGCCCCCTCCCCACCAAGCACACACAGATCTAGAGGGATTCCACACTGCCATCTGAACTACCCTCCCATTGGCCAAATTACTTGCAGGTGGGAAGAGGGAGCTTGTGTAGGTGGGAAGGGGCTGGGAAGATAGAGTGACAGATTGCTCCTCCCCCACCCCCAGATCTGCCCAGCAAGATGGGGGTGGGGAGCTGGTTGTTCCCCCGACAAAAGTCTGCATATCCCTAGCAGCTGATTACTCAGCTCCAAACCTCACTTGGGTTTGGATGCCTGAACTTGCCTCTGGGATCCTATCCAGAGTCAATGGAATGCTATCCGGGTAGCTGAGGCTTGTGTAGATGAGGCCTTAGAAATCAAGGACTTCCCCAGAATGTATAAGGGATGTCCGTAGAGAGGGCAAAGGACAGAGAGAACACAACTTACTTCTTGCTTCCAAGCAGGTAACGATACACCCCTCTTTCTCCTCCCCTGATCTGATAATCAGCTTTCTAGCTCTGCCTGGCCTCTAACCTCAGCTCTTGCCATTGTCTCCGCTCAGCTTTCTGTCCTTGGGGCCACTGAAGCTTATTCCTTCAGAAAAGCATCTTGCAGGTGTTTCCCACCCCTCATTTTCACCTGGGATAACCCTTTCCTTGCCAGGGCTCATTTGGCCTGGGGGAAGGTGATGGTGCCAAGAGTGGGGTGGCGAGGAAGGTGGAGGAAGGCAGTGACCAAGACCAGTGTGTGGGGAGGGGCTTCAGGCCTCTGCAAAAACTCCTCTGACCCTCCCCCCTTCGCCTGGAAACCTCTGTTCCAAGAGATGAGCAATGTTTTAACAATTAGGGTGGTAAAGAAAAATCCACGGACCCCAAAGTATTTCTTTTTCATATCTTCCCCTCTCTCCCATCTGTCTCCTGGCTTCTCCCAGGTCAAGGAAGGGTGAAGAGGAGGGGCCCTTCAAGTCTAGTCTCCCCTCTCCAGTGCTGTTCCTTCACCCCTTCTCCGAGTAGCATTGCCGTTGGACCTGGGGCAGCCAGGGAGAAATTCTGGCAGCAAGTCCCTGGGCGACTGCTGTCTCTCCCCTTCCAAGATGAAGAAAGTTACAGAGAGAAAAGTGGCCACCTCTTCATGCCTCCCCTTCCCCCTTTCCTGGCCAGCTCAGATTGCTTAAAAGCAAGGAATTAAAGTCTCTTCTACCCTAAACCTCAAAGTACAAAAGCCCCAGACAAATGCACAGAAATAGACAGATGTGAGGACCCAGGCATGGGCTCATCATAAGTACACACACTGCCGCGCAAAAGTGCATGCACAGATAGGTGGACACATCGGTGCACATGGAGTGGGCAGAACCACACACGAGACACACGTGAGCCTTCCACGGTTGTCCGGGGACATATTTGGAGAAGTACACTCCAGATTACACACTCATAGAGAAAAGTATGACACAGAGGGATGAACCAAGAGGGAAATGCCCAGGGACTTAAACATATGCGGAAACAGACTGAAGCATCCTCAGAAATACACAGACTAGCTTCCCTGTGTGTGAGCTTCTCCTAGTCACTTCTCATTCCCATCCCCTTTTCCTGGCTGTTGATCTGTTTTCTGGGAATATTTCCCTGGTAAGCAGTTGGTGAGGGAGACTGAATGGCTGCATGGCCACAGAATCTGATAATTTGATTATGAACTTATTTGCTTTGTTCCCTGAAGCCTTGCCTGCTTCCCTTCCCGAGCTCTAGCAAGAGCTCTCGTCTCAGCCATTCCTGGCACATCCGGTGGCTCTGAGAGGTAGCCACAGATTCCAGCCCTGGCACAGGAACCCAAAGGCTGTCCTCCCAGATGGCTCCACTGAGCCTTCTGCACCCTGGCCCTGACGGCAACTCCAGGAGGAGGGGTTGAGGGGGTCACGGGGTGGTGAGGAAAGCACTGCTGGGTTTCTGCTTGCTGTATAACCTTGGACAAGTTGTACACCCCCTCTGAAGCTTAGATAATTTCCCTTCCTAAATCTGTGTGTGTGTGTGTAAGGGGTTGCTGTGTGTCTCCCAGCACTTTCCACTCCAGTCTGGGGCACTGCCGCACAGCCTGTGTCTTCTGTCAGACTGGAAGTTCTCAGAGTACAGGGCTTTGCATTTCCCACGAGACTGGATGTCTTTTCAACCCCCACAGGTTGATGTCTCATCTCTAAGGTCCTCAGCCCCACTGGCAGCCCCGGGGATGTGTCTGCCAGCCCAGGAAGGGAAAGGAGTTGGCCTCAAGCTCCTCCAAACATCAAGGTTTCTCAAGGACAGAAACTCTCACAGAGCCAGGCCTTCAGCCTCTCTGGCCCCCAAATGGAGAGATTACTTCATTTCCACTTTCTGTGGAATATATGTGGAATATATTCCTCTGAGCTTCATCTGAACTGTGCCCTTTCAAGAGTTCAGATGAGTTTGGGGTCAGATCTTTGGCGGGCCTGAGGCCTTCCACTCTGGCCTTTAGCGCCCCATCCTCTCCCCCCCCCACCACTTCAAGCTGATGAATAGCAGGCCGAATCGTGAGGCCAGGAGCATGACGTCTAGATAATCCCACTCTGATCACGAGGCTCCTCGGGGGGACCCTGCTCTGCAATCCCCTCAGGCCTGGCAGCCCGTCCCTGTGATCATGTTCTCTGGCCTGTTTCAGCTGACATGTCAGGACCCGTGCTCCTTCCTCAGACTGGAGGTTGCCAGAGAGCAGGGCACCGGCTCTCCGGCTGAGGGGCTTCCCCTTCAGGGCCTCCTTTCTCTGCTGGACGCCCCCTTTCCCCAGGCCTGGTGCTCCCACTCGCTTTGGGATGGCGGGCAAGGACTAAGTATGGATAGGGCCATGAGACCCTTGTCCAGGTCCTACCCCTCCCACTGCCCACCATGTCTGCCACAGAGCCACCAGACCACTCCTTCAGATTGGCCCCAGGAGCTGCTTTCTCTGCCCCTGCAAGCTGGGGCCTGCAGCAGACTCCTCCTCCCAGCCCTGAAGCCACTGGGAATTCTTTGCTCCAACAGATCCTGGGGGAAACCAGACTGCGGGAGGCTGCTGACATGCCTCTGCTGGGTTCCTGTCGCATTCCCCAAGCCCACGGGATCAGCTGGACCCACTGACGGAGGCTGCTCCCACCGCCGGCGGCGTTCCCCTCTCCCTCCTCTCCCTCCTCTCCCTCCTCTCCCTCCTCTCCCTCCTCTCTCCCAAAGCCTGAATCTGTCCTGGGACTCATCCCTGCTTCCAGCTCCCTCCCACTCCCAGCCGCTTGGCAGCCCCATCTAAACAATACGAACATTTCCCCTGGCCCCTTGGGAAATAAAATGTGTTTCCTTGTCCAGAGGGACTTCATGGAGTCCCTGGAATGCAGACACTCAGCTGGGAGGCTCTGGGCAAGTCACTTTACCTGCTGGATCTTTAGTTCCTCACCCGTGCAGTGGGGATAACAATCAGAATGATACCTCAGAAGGTCATGGAAACAGAGCCCACCCTAGACGTGCTATGAAATACATCAGGTATGCCAGCATGTACGGTGACCCATTCCTTTGCTCCTCTGATCTACCAACTTACCACATAATGAAGAGTACAGTCAACCCCAGGAACACAAGAAAATAAAGAGCCAGATCTCCAAGTTCAAGTCCAACTCTATGACCATAGGCAAGTTCCTTTTTCTTTATCTTAAATTGAGGTGACATTGGTTTATAACACTGTGTAATTTGGGCATGCTTCCTAACCTCTCTGTACCTCGTCTTCCTCATCTGGAAAATGAAGATAATAATTAATAGCCTGTGCTTCTTAGGGTGGTGAGAACTAAATGGGTTAAAACACAATAGCCTCTAAATACAATCAGGATTGACCAAGGATTAGTTGTATTATCTCTGACTGCCAAGCAAGAAAAACACTTTCTATCTCTGTCCCTGAGGGATCTTGTCCAGTTATCCCTGTTCCTCTGCTGGTCTCCACCTGTGAGAACTCCAGACCAACTGTCTTCCCCAAACACCCGCACAGTGAGAATGGTGAGCTGACAGCTGCTTTATGTGGCAGGGAGGGAGTTGTGCAGGACCCTGGCTAAAGGGTAAGGACTTCTTTCTTTTTTTATTTGGAGGATAATTGCCTTACAATGTTGTGTTGGTTTCTGCCATACAACGATACAAATCAGTCATATATATGTGTATATATATCCCCTCCCTCCTGAGCCTCCCCCCACCCCTGCCATCCCGCCTCTCTAGGTCATCACAGGGGTCCAGGCTGGGCTGCTTATGTTATACAGCAGCTTCTCACTAACTCGTTTACGTGTGGCAGGGTATATATGTGAATGCTACTCTCTCAATTCGTCCCGCCCTCTTCTTCCTCCACTGTATCCCCAAGTGTGTGATCTGTCTCTACTCCCTACAAATAGTTTCATCAGTACCATTTTTTCTGGATTCCATATATATGCATTAAGATATGTTATTTTTCTCTTTCTGACTTGCTTCGTTCTCTATAACAGGCTCTAGGCTTATCCACCTCCATTCAACTGACCCACGTTCGTTCCTTTTTATGGCTGAGTAATAGTCCATTGTATATATGTACCACAACCTCTTTATCCATCTAGTGGACATCTGCGTTGTTTCCATGTCCTGGCTGTCGTAAAGAGTGCTGCAATGATCATTGGAGTACATGTGTCTTTTTGAATTATGGTTTTCTCAGCGTAATCCTGGTCGTGAGATTGCTAGGTCATAGGGTAGTTCGTTTTATTCCTAGTTTTTAAAGGGGTCTCCATACTGTTCTCCATAGTGCCTATATCAATTTACATTCCCACCAACAGTACAAGAGGGTTCCCTTTCCTCCACACCCTCTCCAGCATTTACTGTTTGGACAGGGTGAGGACTTCCAACTGTGTTTCCAGGTCAGCCTTCTGAGTACCCCAGATGCGAAGGTATCCGAAAGCGAGATCATCCAAACCTGCCTGGGCCAGAATCCATACAGAGGCAGCTGAGGTTCCTGACTTCTTCATTCGTGAATGATTACCCCTACTGTAACCCCAGAATCCCTCCTGCTAGACAAAAGAGCAGAGGGAAAAAAAAAGAGATTTCTTTTACTGATGTGCCTGTGTGCCAAGTCGCTTCAGTCGTGTCCAACTCTTTGCAACACCATGGACTCCTGGTAGCCCGCCAGGCTCCTCTGTCCATGGGATTCTCCAAGCAGGAATACTGGAGTGGGTTGCCATGCCCTTCTCCAGGGGATCTTCTCAACCCAGGGATCAAACCCAGGTTTCCTGTGTCTCCTGCATTGCAGGCAGATTCTTTACCACTGAGCCACTGGGGAAGCCCTCCCCGCTCCTTTATTGATATCTGATTGTATACCAAGGAAAATATTTTCCTTGGGAGGAAAATATTCCAGAAGTAGGAAAATTTTGGTATAGTGGCTGGGTATAAGATAAATATAGGATGCTGTTCTCCAGCCTTGCAATAAATATGGAAATATAATCCTGTTATATTGGAAACACAAATTAATGAAATACTGCAAGTATATAGATGTGAAGAAGCAGCTCTTTAGCTGATTAGTAACTAAAAGATACAGGCATACCTCTGAGATATTTTGGGTTTGGTTCTACTTCACCACAATAAAAATGGATATTGCAATAAAGTGAGTCACACAAATTTTTTGGTTTCCCAGTGCATGGAAAAGTTATGTTTACGCTGTACTAGAGTTGTTCACACTCTACTGTAGTCTATTAAGTGTACAATAGCATCATGTCTAAAAAAATCCACATACCTTAATTAAAAAATAATATTGTTGGAAAAATGGTGCTAATAGACTTGCTCAACCTGAGGTTGCCATGAATCTTCAATTTGTGGGGAAAAAAAAAAAAAAAGGCAGTATCTGTGAAGTGTAATAAAGTGAAGTACAACAAAAAAAAGTGTGCCTGTATTAAACTCCGCCCTCTTCTTTTCTGTTGGGACTAAGGCCCAGCACATGGCTCTGTCCTGAGTGGCTATCCTTCCATTACATCTGAAGCATGGCAGACTTAGGCTGGAATCAAGAAAGGACTTTCCAAGTAGAGGGAGGAACTTTATATGTGAGAACTCCCCTGGTTAGGCAAAAGGGTAAACTTTGGGCCCATTGAGGGCACCTAGAACTCCCAAGGTCAACCGAGGAGTGTCCTAACTGTACACAGACTGGTTTCATCTAAAACTGAGAGTATACTTTGTTGAGCTCCATCACTGTGCCAAGCTTTGTCTTAAGTGTTATTTAATTTCCTCAGGAACCCTGAAAGTTACATATGCTTAGCTCCATTTTTATACATGAGGAAAATGAACCTCAGAGAGGGCAAATGACTTAGCTGAAGATACACAGTAAATGTCAAAGTCAGGGTTAGCGCTCAGAAATGTGCATATGTGTGTGCCTGGGCGTTTGCACATGCGTCCTGCTCTGTGAAACGCTGGTATCTCTAAGGACACAGAGCTGATCTGGGAGCAAGGGGGAAGGCTAAGCCTAGCGTCCTCCCTACCTTCTCCCCATTTCAATCTTAGAGGCCATGGGATGGTGAAAGGGCCACAGGCCAGGGCTTCAGAAGGCTGGACTCTGGAACACATTGGCTGGAGGCCTTTAGGGGAAACTGTGGAGCCTCTTGAGTCTGTTTTCTCACCTGGGAAGTGGGATCGCAATGGCACTGCCTTTGCCAGGTGGCTGAGACTGTGCCCGTGAAAGCTTCTGGCAGAAGCCTTGTGCACAGTAGGTCCTTTATTGGCATCTTCGCTGCCTGACCTTGGGAGGATCTGAGTCTGCATTTGAGAGACTTCCTTCCTTACCAGCCAGACTCCTGCTTCCTGCGGCTTCTTGCTCTCCTCAGGTTCCCCTTGCCCTCTCTTAGCTGAAGGCATGTCACCGCTCTCCCTTACCCAGCACCACTGGTGATTCCTTAACTGAGGGCAGGCCTGACTGGTCCCAGGGGTAGGTGTGGGACAACGCCACAAGTGCCGCAGGTTGTGGCCAGATGCCCTTAGTGTGCAGGGAAGGGCACGATGCTGCTGCCGCCAATTTGCCAGGTATAAGCTGAACTGCCTGGGTTGGGGGGCTCCCCCTCCCCCATCCCAGCCAGTCCTCCAGGGTGTGAATTTTAGGTCCCTGCTCACTCAGCAGACACTGCCAGTCCTGCTCACACTTGCTCCAGGAGACAACCCGGGCATTTGGGCCTTGAGGCTCCTCCCCACTCAGCCCCCTCCCCAGCTTTGCCTCCTGCCAGGGTGTCTATCCTATTTGCCCTGGATTCCAACATCACTCCTTCTCTCAGACAGCCCACGTCGGGGCTCAACAGACCAATCCAAAAGTCTCTCCTTTGCCAGGAGGTCTCCTAAATTCACTGCCCCTCCTTTGCTATGTGACTCTGGGCAAGACATACAGCCTCTCAGGAGACACTTCCCGACGGACGAGTAGATGTGATTTCCGTTGAGGCTGCGGCTACTTTTAGCTCCTGCGTTGCTCACCAAGCAGCTAGTGATTGGGTGCTGGGTGCTCCTCTCATTGTCTGGCTGGCCCTCAACAATTGAGATCGGGAGGCAGTTATCATTCCCCCCTTAGCCCTACAATCCCTCATCTAGTGGGAGTGGGAGGGGTTGTATGAGGGATCCCAAGAGCAGGCTTCACATATTCACCTGGACAGTTGATGTCCACTGCAATCCTGCTCTCCAGCCAACGTGACAAGCACAGAGTGAACATACCCAAGCCCCTGTCCTCATGCTTCATATCCCAGTTCAAAGCTCTACCCCCAGGGACTTTGGTATGAAAGACATCCCCATGCCCCCTGCTTTGCAGCTCAGCAACCCTCCCATTCCTGCCCAGTGCTCTGAGCTGGGGACAAGACAGTAAAGGTGAGACACAGGCTCTGCCTCCACAGAGCTAGGACTAGGGGCCTGGAAAGAGAAGAGTCATCCGGTTAGCAACGACTAGCAGGCTGAGTGACAAAGGAGGAGGACGAGGGCTGGGGACCTGGGCTGAAGGTCTGGGAAGGTTTTTCTGAGGACTGACTCAAGGGCTTCTGGGGCAGAGGGTCTGGGCCCCTGCAAAGAGCCAGAGGCTGGCCTTGCTGACTCCCCCAGCCTTCTCTGCCAGCCCCCCATCTGCTCCCTCTGCCCCAAGCCCCACCAAGGCCCCCATCAGCACTGTCCTCCTGCCCCTCTTCCCTGGGGCTCAGGAAACTCATCTCCAAGCACTTTTTGGCTTCTAAACCTCCCAGTCTCTGGCTGCTAGGTGGTTGGTAAACAGCTTATTAAGGTGATTAACGCTGCAATTAAAGCTGGAAAAACAGAGGCCAGGGTGCTGGCTGAAGGCTCTCCCTTCTCCTCCCCCCTTCATTCTCCCCCAACCCTCCTCTGCCATCCCCTCCAGGCATGGTTGATGCAATTCAGCCTGACTTAGCCAACCAGAGCCCTCACCTAGGTGGGGAGGCTGCATATCAAGGGTCCAGTCTCCGTGCCTGGAATCCCCTTTCCCGCAGAGGTGGGAGCTCCGCTGGCCTGGGGAGTAGGTGGTAGTGATGGTGTGTTGCTGAGGCAGGTGGTGTGTGGAGGCTGAATTGGGGTGAAGTCTCTAAGACCCCCTAGTATCCAGGACCCCTTAAAGGGAGGGGCCTCAGAGACAGGGATAGAGGTCATCCTTCTCGTCCATTTCCGTCCATTTCCGCAAGGGAGAAGGGCATGAGCCCTCTCCTCCCAGTAGAGGGGCAGGGGTTTTCTTTCTCCAGGCTCTCAGAGTCAGGATGGCTCCCAGCATGTCTGAGGGGCTGGCAAATGCCAGATCCCGACCCTCCCTGAGCTTGGCATCCAGGGAAGTATTTAAGAACTCTCTGGGTCCATGCCACCCCTCCCTTTAGCATAAGTTCCAGCCAATTCAAGAAGCCCTCAAGGCTCCCCCACAAGTCCCCTTCCCTTGCGCCCCGTGAGTCCTGGGAGGGGAGTTATTCTGCAGGTGGGGTCTCCAGGGAGTGTGCTCCCAGACCCCCATCTCTGCTTCTCACTCGGCCATCCTTTTTTCAAGGCACAATTCAAACGCTGCCTCCCCTATGAAGCCTTTCCATGTTTCCTTCCCACCCCCCACCAGCTGCCCTGCCCCTTTCCTCTGACAACTCACCCAACTCCCTTGGCTGTGTCAGGTTTGCTCAGCTGGGGGCCTCTCCAGGGTAGTCCCTGCTTCTGACCCTGGAGCTCCTCACCCAGATCTGTGCCTCCTTGCCCAAGCTTCAATCATCTGTGGCACCAGTGCCTAGAACAGTGCGTGAAATAGAGCGGGTGCTCAGGAAACACTGGGCTGACTCACTCCTTTTTGGAGTGCACCTAGAAATGGGCAGATCAACACAGTGGCAAGTGCAGCCAGGGGCCTGGGTCTGAATCACTGGCATCGAGGGTGGGGTGGGGCAGGAGTCAAGGTGGGCAGGAAGCCCCATCATCCTGTCACCATCATCAACAGCAAATTGATGTACTGAGCAGTGCTCGCTATGTGCTGTGTACCTTGTGAAACATTTGATACACACTCTCCATTTAGTCCTCTCAACAACTACCTGCTAGGCAGGTAGCGTTATTCCTATGCTACAGATGAAAATACTGAGGCTGAGAAAGGTTAAAGGATTTGCTCAAGATCACGCAGTCAGTAGTGGAGGCAGGATTCACCCCAGGTCAGCTGACTCTAGCATGCACATTCCTGAATCTAGCATCAAGCTTTTCCAAGGATCAGCCCTGGGGAAGAAGCCCAGCCCCTCCCCCCCCCCACTTCTCCCAGGGAAGAACCCAGGAAGGAAGGCTGGAGGGCTGGGGTAGGCAGAGCTACTCAGCTCTCTGACACCCTGCCCTGGGCATTTTAGTAAACCGTGCTGCAGAAAAGCCCACAAAGAGTACCCCTTCTCCAGACAGACCAGCATTCAAATCCCAGCATTGTCACGTATTAGTTATGTGTCTCTGGGTCGGGAAGATCTCTTGGAGTAGAAATGGCGCCCCACTCCAGTATTCTGGCCTGGAAGGTCCCATGGACAGAGGAGCCTGGCGGGCTGCAGTTCGTGGGGTTGCAGAGCACTGGACACGACTGAGCAACTGAACACGCACATAATTATGTGACCTTGATGGAGGCTGGACCTCTCAGACGAGCCTGTTTCCCCATCTGAAAAATGGGCTCTATACCACCCACCTCCCAAGCTGTTTTGAGGATCACATGTAATGTGCTTGGCACAGAATATGGGTTTAGCAAATCCAACCCTTACTAAGGTTTGGAGAACAGTGACCCTCGGGGCAGACTGGGGTTCCCTCGCCCCCCTCTTCTTCTCTGAAGGTTGTCACGAGGCAATGGGTGTAGTCAAGAAGCACCTGGCAGAAGATGGGCTCAGCCGCCCCACCCAGGCACTCTGCCAGGTCCCCCACCTAAGCACCTGTCCCCGTGCCCCTCCAAGCCCCACCCTAGGCTGCTGAAGAGGGTGACCTGCTTGGCCTGGAGGTGAGGAGAGGAAGAAGGGGAGGTCAGGGGTGGGGCTGACCCTGAGGGAGGTCACCCGGGCAGTTAATCCAGCCTGACAGAGCAGGGATGAGCAGGGAGGAATTAGGAGCTTACAACATCCTTTCATCCCGAAGCAGCCCGCCAGCCAGCCTGCCCGCCCAGCCTCCCTCCTTCCTTCCTCTCTCTTTCTGCCCTTTTTTTCCCTCTCCCTCCCTTCGCTGGCAGCCCAGCCCTAATAAAATGCAGTGTCTCCAGCAAGTCTGCCCGGCTGCCGCCTCGCTGCTCCTGCCTGCACGCAGCCCTCAACCCAAACTGCTCAGCTCAGCCCCGCCTGGCAGCTGCCACTTAACCCTTGGCAGCCTGGCTGGCATCCGTGGGCTGGAGGCCCTCCTCCCTTCCGCCAGCCTCAGGCGAGGGGGAGGGGAGGCCTATTTTCTGAGAGGCAGAAGGGTAAGGTGGAGGCTGGAGGTCCCCAGGTTCTGGAGTCCTGCTGTTCCACAGGGCCCCTCTGTTCTGCTTCCTCATCCTTATTCTGCTTTGTGGCTCACAGTCGCCCCAGAAGCCTGGCAGGGTGGGGACTGTTGTTCCCATTCGACAGGTGAGAAACAACGGAGATTCCGACAGGGAGTTTCCAGGCTGAGCCGGGCCGCCCTGGCTGCTGGATGGTGTTGCCGAGTCTCCCTTCTAGACTTCTTCCAGTACAGGGCGCTGTCTCTGCTCTGCGCGTGTGTGCGCCTCTGTACCCTTTGGAGTGTGGCTGTTCGTATATTTGTGTGATGCTAACGCGTCTCAGGTGTGCATTCAGGTCTATGTATCTGGCCTCAGAGGACACCATGAGTCCATGTATGTGTGCGGGTAGAGAGATGTGAGTCTTGGTACATGTGCGAGAGGTNCTCCCAGGGAAGAACCCAGGAAGGAAGGCTGGAGGGCTGGGGTAGGCAGAGCTACTCAGCTCTCTGACACCCTGCCCTGGGCATTTTAGTAAACCGTGCTGCAGAAAAGCCCACAAAGAGTACCCCTTCTCCAGACAGACCAGCATTCAAATCCCAGCATTGTCACGTATTAGTTATGTGTCTCTGGGTCGGGAAGATCTCTTGGAGTAGAAATGGCGCCCCACTCCAGTATTCTGGCCTGGAAGGTCCCATGGACAGAGGAGCCTGGCGGGCTGCAGTTCGTGGGGTTGCAGAGCACTGGACACGACTGAGCAACTGAACACGCACATAATTATGTGACCTTGATGGAGGCTGGACCTCTCAGACGAGCCTGTTTCCCCATCTGAAAAATGGGCTCTATACCACCCACCTCCCAAGCTGTTTTGAGGATCACATGTAACGTGCTTGGCACAGAATATGGGTTTAGCAAATCCAACCCTTACTAAGGTTTGGAGAACAGTGACCCTCGGGGCAGACTGGGGTTCCCTCGCCCCCCTCTTCTTCTCTGAAGGTTGTCACGAGGCAATGGGTGTAGTCAAGAAGCACCTGGCAGAAGATGGGCTCAGCCGCCCCACCCAGGCACTCTGCCAGGTCCCCCACCTAAGCACCTGTCCCCGTGCCCCTCCAAGCCCCACCCTAGGCTGCTGAAGAGGGTGACCTGCTTGGCCTGGAGGTGAGGAGAGGAAGAAGGGGAGGTCAGGGGTGGGGCTGACCCTGAGGGAGGTCACCCGGGCAGTTAATCCAGCCTGACAGAGCAGGGATGAGCAGGGAGGAATTAGGAGCTTACAACATCCTTTCATCCCGAAGCAGCCCGCCAGCCAGCCTGCCCGCCCAGCCTCCCTCCTTCCTTCCTCTCTCTTTCTGCCCTTTTTTTCCCTCTCCCTCCCTTCGCTGGCAGCCCAGCCCTAATAAAATGCAGTGTCTCCAGCAAGTCTGCCCGGCTGCCGCCTCGCTGCTCCTGCCTGCACGCAGCCCTCAACCCAAACTGCTCAGCTCAGCCCCGCCTGGCAGCTGCCACTTAACCCTTGGCAGCCTGGCTGGCGTCCGTGGGCTGGAGGCCCTCCTCCCTTCCGCCAGCCTCAGGCGAGGGGGAGGGGAGGCCTATTTTCTGAGAGGCAGAAGGGTAAGGTGGAGGCTGGAGGTCCCCAGGTTCTGGAGTCCTGCTGTTCCACAGGGCCCCTCTGTTCTGCTTCCTCATCCTTATTCTGCTTTGTGGCTCACAGTCGCCCCAGAAGCCTGGCAGGGTGGGGACTGTTGTTCCCATTCGACAGGTGAGAAACAACGGAGATTCCGACAGGGAGTTTCCAGGCTGAGCCGGGCCGCCCTGGCTGCTGGATGGTGTTGCCGAGTCTCCCTTCTAGACTTCTTCCAGTACAGGGCGCTGTCTCTGCTCTGCGCGTGTGTGCGCCTCTGTACCCTTTGGAGTGTGGCTGTTCGTATATTTGTGTGATGCTAACGCGTCTCAGGTGTGCATTCAGGTCTATGTATCTGGCCTCAGAGGACACCATGAGTCCATGTATGTGTGCGGGTAGAGAGATGTGAGTCTTGGTACATGTGCGAGAGGTCACAGTGTGTGCGTGAATCCCATCTCTGTCTCCCATTCTGGGCCAAGATGTTTGCTCACGCACACTTCTGTTCCCACTGCCACCTCCAGCTCTCTGTCTCCAGAGTCTTGGAGTTGGGCAGCTGGAAGAGGAGGGGGCGGCACTGCTGGCCTAGGCTGTCCGTGAGTCAGTGAGTCAGGGCCCAAACACTCTCTGAGAAGGTCAGTATGGAACCCCCCCTTGTCTGTTTCCATGGCCCAACCTGGATCTCCATGGCCTGAGGTCCCTGCCAGCTGTGGGAGCAGTGGTATTCTCCCTGCTTAATGCCTCGCCCTCATCTCCAACTGAAAGGGACAGATAGGAGGATGAGTGGTAAGGAAATGCCTGGGCATGGAAGCAGGGGGTTTATACATGTATGTGTGCAAGCATGTTTGTGTGTGAGCCCAGGATCAAAGAGCAGCCCTGAGGTGACCCAGCAGCGGCAGCAGTGGAGGGCTGCTAAATCACACCGACAAGGGACGCCAAGCAGAGTGGAGTCAGGGAGGCCAAGGGCTGGGAGCCTCCTTTCCCCAGACTGTGGGGCCAGCTGTGCGGTCAGGAGCATCTGTTCCCCCTGGCCAAGCCCAACTCAGCTCTTGAGCTCAGAGCCCCAGCAGTAGGTCCCCAGGGCTCTGAATCCCTTAGGAGCCTCTGTTCAGAGGTCCTGCCCCACCAAACAACTCCCCTGACTCCCAGCCATCCCCTGAGAGCTGCCTGCCTCTAGCCTCCAGTTCAAAGAGCTCAGTGGTTATTTTCTTCTTTTTTTATTAATGTTATATATAAAGGTGAGTCCAATAAGAAAGCAGAAATGAGAAGGCTGGGAGAGGGTGGGAGCTGGCTTCGTTCCCGTCCCCCTGGGGTGCGACTCTTTGAGATCCACCATGTCTCTCCTCATGCCTGCGCCTCCCACCAAACCCAAATCCAGCCGGAGCCCACATCTCTGTTTCTCTTAGCTCACTGCGCACAGGCAGGTATGTCCAGGAGGAAAGGGCCACATAAATAGGAAACCACAGGAGGGAGGAGACTGCTTCTCTCTGTTGCTTAAAAAAAAAAAAAAAAAAACAACTATATATGTAGCTAGAGTCTTCTACCCCTCCTCTTCTTCGATGTTTGACCACATCAGGGGTAGAGGAAAGTTAGCTCTGGGGGGACATCTGGGCCAGGAAGAGCCAGTGCTACCAGCCTTTCAGACAGCCACCCCCTCACCCCTAAAGGTACCAAGTTATAACACTGTGCACCTCACCCGACATTCTCTGTCTTGGCGGGAACAATCTGTTTCCANGACCACATCAGGGGTAGAGGAAAGTTAGCTCTGGGGGGACATCTGGGCCAGGAAGAGCCAGTGCTACCAGCCTTTCAGACAGCCACCCCCTCACCCCTAAAGGTACCAAGTTATAACACTGTGCACCTCACCCGACATTCTCTGTCTTGGCGGGAACAATCTGTTTCCAAGGCCACCGGAAAGGGGGTGTTTGGGGGTTTGTCTTTCCTGGTTTGTCTCCTTGGAGATTTGGGGTTTGGCGCCAGCTTTCTGGAGGAGAGGAAGAGGTGGGAAGAGGTGGGGTGGGGGCACGGGGGTGAGCAGAGGCGCCCACGCAGGGGAGATTGGTCCTAACTGTTAACAATGCCCTTTGTCTTCCTATTTTTCAACAGCTTTTGAAACCAAAGTTGTGCAAAGTCCTGTACATGGGAGAAGAAACGGGTGGTCGGGAAGGCTGCCTGGGACCCACCCCTCCTCTTCAACCAGAGTTGGGGAGGCGAGGTGCTCCATGAGTTCTTCTCTCTAAAGCCACAAATATTAAAAGCTTCCCTTACTTGGGGCTTTTCTTTGGTGTAACCCTCAAATCTTAAACGAGGGCTAGAAGTTCAGGGCAGGGCTTGCTGAGGTCCCCACGCTGAGTCCCAGTCTCATGGTCCAATGTCTTTTTGGCAGAGGGGATGCTCAGGAAGGAGACAGCCACAGGTGGCTTGGGGGAGGATCTTGGGCCTGGCAGGTCCTGGGATCCACAGTGCCTGGTGCCCCAGCCCAAGCCTGACCTGCGCACACTCCACAGTCTCCCCAGTACCCAAGGAATCCAGTCTGGGGACTGAGTACTAGGATTTAGAATCTGGGAGGTGATGAGCCATTTGAAGCCAATCCAGGCTCTTGGAGCAGAAGGGGAACAGCTGTCCCAGCTGGAGTGGAGTGCCCAAACATCTGGAGGGGCACCCCAGTGTCTAGGCAGGGAGTGGGAGGTTCAGGGGGCATCCTTGGTCCATGTAAATTTCCTCTGGAAGCTCTTGGGTCCCTGGAAGAAGGGGCAAGGGAAGGGGGAAGGGACGTCCTTTCCCCTGTGCTCCTTGGTGATTCCTGAGTGTCAGCTAGGACGGAGGCGCCTTCTGCCTGGTCCCGGGGTTCCTTCGTGAGAGGTTCAGGACGGGTAGGTGCTCAGTACACAGCCCCAGGGTTGGGCGGGGGCCCTGGGGAGGCATGGTGCAGGGTGGCTGGTTGAGGCGGCTGCTGCTGTAAGTGTGGTCCACTCAGGTTCTGTGCATGGTACCAGGAGTTGGTAGGGTCGTCCAGGTAGCTGGGGGAAGCACTGTACGGAAGTGGCGGGGGCAGCTGGCTGCGGGCAGGGGCTGGAGTAGAGTGGGAAGAGGTGTCCCAGAGGGCAGGTGACGGTGGTGAGTTGCAGGCCATGGAATCGCTGTTGTTGGGGCTGTGCTCCAGGGGAACCTCCCCATTCTTATAGAGCTTCTTGAATTTGGAACGGCGGTTCTGGAACCAGATTTTCACCTGCCCCAAGAAGAAAGGGGGAGCTAGTTAGCCTCTTAGAACACTGAGTGAAAACCCATCAGGGAAGCCAGTCTGGAGAGGGCTGGGCCAGAACCCACTGTCATATAAAACCCAGGCAAAATCCAGGCATCCTGCCTCCAGGCCAGCATCTTTTTCTATTGGGGATAGAAATTCAGCTAGAAACTTTTGGCGGCTTAGGTCCTATTTCTGCTCTGCCACTTACTAAGTGTGTGACTGTGGGCAAGTTACCCGACCTCTCTGGTTTTTGCAAAATGGGGACACTGGCAGCACTGTCACCTACATCATAGGGTCACTATAATGCTCAAAAAAGTTAAGACCGACAAAGAACTCGAAGCAGCCAGCCATGTTACTGATACAGTAAGCACTGAATAAAGGGCAGCCCAGAGGGGAGGAGGCAGTTTGCAGCATTTTGTTCACATTAGAAACCCATAAGCAAAGGTGCACAGATACACAGAGACAAATACACACCCACATAAGCGTCTCCATGTGCATGAACATACCCACTCACCTCTTCACACACAGGCACCAGTCTGTAAGGGTACACGCATACACAGATACACCCAGATAAACGCCCTGCAAACATGAGCTCCCACGTTCGCACACTCAGGAGCCCTTCAGGGCTGGTTAATGGGGGTGATCTGGGACTCAGGAGCAGGTGAGCCATGATTCCCCAAAATTCCCTTGGGGTATCTCCCCCTCCCCCTGCCGCTCTCCACCCCATGACTGGTACAAACAATGAATCAGCTCCTCACTGGGTGACCCAGATTCCCGGCGGACCGGGCCCCACGCAGCCGCAACCCAGGCCCGCCTGTCAACACCTGTAGGGAGCCAGGCGTCTGCCACTCCTCCCCTGAGCAGTGACAGGCTGCTGGGGGCTTTAGGGACAGGCTGGGGCTGGGGAACTGCCACCTCTGAGTCCCTACCCCCCTTTGTGGGGAATCTGTTCTTGCCTCCAAGCACACAAGGGGTGGAGCATTTGGGTACTGAGCAGAAATGCAGTCTTTTGATATAAGCACCCATTTTTGTATATACACTCACCACGGGGCCCAGTCAAGTACATGTGTCCATCAACAAACACAGTGGCCCTTGAAAGGCCTTCCTCCTTAGGTGTGTTTCCCACATGTACTGTGCACACATTAGTCTGTGTGCAAACAGACATGAATACACATGTATGTACACCCCTCACACACACGCCTAGCCTGGGGTGGTGGGGTGGGGTGGTGGGGAGCACTATGCGGACTCCTAGCAGTGACCAGCGCTGCTGGGAGCCTGTGGAAGCTGGGAATTCTCGGGTAGAGGGAGGATACCTCTCCTTGTGATAGACACACTCAGTCCACACTCAGTCGCACGATTCACAAATATGCACACCTGTACACGTGCTGATGCACAAACTTCAACCGAGTTTGAGATCTGGGGGTCCTTCTATCCACAGACAAGGGTTTCAAGGGCCTGCAGGCAACTTATGAGGCCATCTAGGCTCAGCCGTGCCTGGGGTATCCCGGGGTCCCGCAGGACCCTACCGAGTCCTCACGGCCTTCGACCGCCCGCCACTGACCTGCGTCTGCGTGAGGCCCAGCTGCGCGGCCAGCTCCGCGCGCTCGGGCAGCGCCAGGTACTGGGCCTTCTGGAAGCGGCGCTGCAGGGCGGCCAACTGGTAGCTGGAGTAGATCGTGCGCGGCTTTCGGACCTTCTTGGGCTTCCCGTTCACCATGCGCACCTCAGCTTCCGGCTCCTCCTTCACGGACACTGCGGGCAACGCACCGGGCGGTGGGCGACTCAGCCTCGGCCAGAGACACCGGCGCCCTCTGGAGCCCCGCGGGAGCCCCCACCCTCCGGCCCACCGACTCTTCCCGGGACTTCCTGGCGGCGCTCTGCGCCGCCGGCGCCCCGGGAGGGAGCTGCGGCCACAGAGCCTGGCCGGCGGCCGCCCACGACGCTGCGCTCCCGGGCTCCCGCTCCCCTGGTCCCGGCGCCAGCCACCCCGGACGCGCACGGCCGCCGCCTCGCTCCCCTCGGCCTCTGCCGCCCGCCTGCTCGCCGCCCTCTCGCAGGCATCTCGCCGTCGGTCACTGCTCTCGCTCTTTCTTTCCTGTTCTCCCTTCCTTTTCTCGTTTTTTAGACCTTTTCCTTTTAGAATAATTTTAGATTTCAGAAAAAGTTGCGGCCACATCAGACTTCCTTTTCCTTCGCCCTTTCCTCAGACCCTTTCTTCTCTTTTCTTTCACTTTGTCTCTCCGTTTTTATGCCTCCACTTTATGTTTATAAATAAAAATATTTTATAAAAACATTTTTATGCCTCCATTTTACTTTTTGCCCCCGTTTCTTCACTCTCAATTGCTGTTTCCCTCCCTGTTTCCGTGATTCTGAGGGGTCTTTCTCCGTGTCGCCCTCATCTTTCTTCCCCTCCCCAGCCCGGATCCAAACTGCGGTCGCAGAACTCCCAGCGCCCGCCACCTGCCCCGAGCCCGATGGAGAGCCGCTTGCTCAAGTGCCGGGAAAGCACCTGGATCCGGAGGCTCTCTGACCGTCCAGGGCCCTCTCCTTCTCCGCCTCGCTCACCCGGATCCTCACCCGGGACCGACCGCGGCGTCCCGCGTGCACCACGCCCCAAAGGCGCCCAGTTTCTGCACTGGAAGGTCGTCCGTCCACTCTGGGGGTCATCTAGCCCACCGTCTCTAACTTCAGACAGTACATTTCTTAGCCGGGACGCTCCCCTAGATTTTGGCTCCAGTTCCTCTCTCTCGGGAACTTCCCAGTGCCTCCCGCTCTCAGCGACCCCGCGGTCCTCACCTGGGTCCTGAGCGGGCAGCGGCTGCTCCCGGTAGGCTCCATATTGCCGGTAGGAGGTACCGTAGGTATATTCCGACTTGGGCGAATAAGCCCCTGTGCCTCCAAGCCCGTTGAGATTGAACTGGTGGTGGTAGGTGTAGGGGTTTACGGTCTGGCCATAGGGCTGGCCCGAGTAGTAGTCGTGCTGGGGAGCGCTGTAGTAGCCCAGGTCAGTGACGGAAGACTCGGGCAAGGTGGGCGAGTCCTTGGAACCCGCATGGCAGCTGAGCGAGCTGGAGATGTCGGTGAGGATGCTGCTGAGCTTGCGATCGAAGGAGCCACTCATCCTGGCGGGCGCCGTACCACCCCCGGGCTGGCCTCAGCCGGAACGCCGAAGCGGGCAGGAGCTCGGGGGAGGCGGAGGAGACGAGGCGGGGTTGTGTGTCCGGAGGGCGAGGGGGGAGGGTTCCCGGCAGCGTCTCTGGGGAGGGTCGGTCGAGGGGCGCTTAGACCATCGCGGGTCTTCGGGCGGTCGCGGCGCGCCTCTCGTCGCGTCCCAAGCCACAGTCAAATGCTGCCAGCTCCGCCCGGCCAGCCGGTTATAGACTCAATAGTGGAGTCGCAGAGGGAGGCCCCAGCGCTCTGATTGGCTGCAAGTCTTGCCTTCCAGGCAAAACATGCTCTTGCGCTCTTTCGTTTCTCTCTCATTCTTTGTTGTTACTCAACACACAAACACACAGACACTCACACACACGTACAGTCACACACACACACACATTCTCTCTCTCTCACACACTCACACAGACCCCTCTGTTCCTCCTCCTGTGGATCCCTTCCCCAGCCCAGATAACCCCTCAGTGTTCCTGGAGGAAAGAGTGGGACCAGGGTATCTCTGCAAGAGTCCCCAGGTCTGTCCGTCTGTCTGTCTCTC
Source organism: Neotragus moschatus (assembly GCA_006410615.1). Lineage (NCBI taxonomy): Eukaryota > Metazoa > Chordata > Mammalia > Artiodactyla > Bovidae > Neotragus > Neotragus moschatus. Next base: position 11,877,802 of record SJYA01002932.1, on the reverse strand, counting down.
TGCCTGTGAGTGGAAGGTGGGCTCAGGTGCCATAGAAGAGGGAATTTGCCCGCTGGGTGCCTATGAGGTAGGTGGTTCAAGGTGTGTGGGGTGGCGGGGCAAATGATGGGCAGACAAACATGCCCAGAGTGGCAGGACCCAGGCTCATGAAAATGCTCGTTTTTTCTTTTTTTAATTAGAAGAAAAGAAAAAAAAAACAATAGGTTAAAGAAAAAGTTTGAATATATATTGCTATATCATTTTTACAGCAATGCAACACCAAATGTGACTTTAAAAAATGTTTTTAATGAATGAGGGGGTCCATCAGACAAAGGTGCTTCAGGCCTAAAAAAGTCATCACTGGGTCCAGGGAAGCTCCAGGAGGTGCACAGCCTGTGTGTAGTGATGTTAAATTTGCCTCCAAAAGTTTCAGAGATGACCTAGGCTTGTGGGAAAGAACATGGTCCCCAGGAAGATGGGTGGGACACAGGCTGGCTCTCTGTGCTTCAGTAAGTTTCGGGGCAGATTCTGTGCTTCTGGGACTTCTAATACCCAGACAGAGTGAGCATTTTTAGAGATCAGGGGTGTGTGATGTGGGGATTTTATGTGTTCTGCAGCACATACAGAGTCCACGTTCTTCCAAAGAATGCACACGAGTGCAAGAGTGTGTATGTGAGAGTGAGCCAGTGTATATTGGAGTCTGCAAGTAGTGTGAGGGGAGGGCCATGGGATGGGGTATCTGCGTGTGAATTTGTAGTTGTATACAGATGCACATAAAACTCTCAGCACTTTCCCAACCTCAAGTAGTTGAAAACCATGATGCTCCACTGAACTCTGTCCCCCCCCCAAGAAAGAGGCTCGCCTCCCTGGGGACTCCCACCTCCTAGTTCTGTCTGGCCCTCAAGGCCAGCTTTCTAAGTCATTCAAACTGCTCCCAAAGCTTTAGCTCATTTATTCATTCTACTTTCGATTCTGTTCTCCGCCTTTCTCGGCTGGGGGGAGAAGGAGTCTCTTCCAAATATCAGTTCCTAGTTGCATACAACCTTCACATAGGGCTCCGCGGTCAATTCTCCCGTCCTCTTCCCCTGCCTGATCAGGCTAATTTGTCCCAGGACGCACAGTGCCAGCGCGCCACCTTCTGGTCAGTCTTTGGCTCGCCAGCATCCCCAAGTCTTGCCCAGCCCAGAGGAGGGGTCTCTTTCGCAGACTCTGTCCGGTGGAGAAGCGTGCTTTGGAAGAAAGCTTTGGAAGGGGCTCTGTGCCCCTTTCCAAAGCCAGACCGCCAGGGTAGGCTGTCAGGGTTCTCAGGGCTTTGAGAGCTACCGTTGGCGAAGACAGAAGGCCACAGTCCGGGGTGCAAGGGGCAGGAGTGCCCGCCAGGCCCAAGCGGAGAGGCCGCGGCGTGGGAAAGGTGGGGGCGGGGGCTGGGCCTGGGGAGCGCTATCTGTCTGTCTATCTCCGCGTCCCCTCAGCGCCTATCGCCGGCCGCTCCGAGCCCGTGGCGGGGCGAGTTGCCACCCGCTCTGGATGCCCTCTGTTCTGGTGCCAAGAGGGCGCCTGGAGAGCCCGCGGCGCTAGGGGCAGGAAGGGCACTGGGCGGGGCCGGCCCCCCTCTCAGAATGGGAGCGGGGGAGGCAGCAGGGCCTGCCTTGGAGCCCCCAGCACTCCAGAATTGGATAAGCCTCTTCTTGGGGGTTCATTCATTCACTCGTCAACTTAGAGAAACGCCAAGTAATGCAGAGACAGAAGGAAGTCTACCTTACTCACACGGTCCTCAGGGAAGCCGCACTCCCTTCCCTTCTGGCACTCCTAAGTAAAGTGAAGGAGCAGTGGGCTGGGAGCTCGGAATCCTGGAATCATGAAAGCGTGGTGGTGATGGTGGGTTATGTTAAGATAATTTCTATGCTGCATTCTGCTATGAAAACCTGAGAGTTCTAAAAGCAGATTTAAACTGCAGCGTTAGGGACTGAAAAGAGCGATTAAATAATTGTTTGGTAATGTGAAGTTAGCATCTGATCGCCCATTGCCCTCCGTGCTCCAGGACACCAGGGACCGTATCTGTTTAGTTCACTACTGTGTTCTAGATACCAAGGGCAGGTCCTGGCACACACAACCTCAGTACTCAGTAGATGTTTGATGAATGAATAACAAGGACTCCCTAATACTGGAGAGGGGCTGAATCATCTCTGTTGGGTACGTTTGCAGGGTTAGGGAAAGGGGTGGCCTGGGGCAGGCTCCGGCATCAAACTGTCCCACTCCAGGATAGAAGCAGCTTCCCAGACAAGGCCATGTGGCCCCAAAGGGGCCCGTCAGGCCAGCAAGACTGGAGCCACCAGCCGCTGGGCAGGCACCTGCCAGCTCAGAGTGGTGAGGTTGCCAGAGGATTCACTGGGACCAGTGCCACCCATTGCGCCTCACCTGAGCCAACAAGATGAGCAGGTGTCAGCCTGGGCATAGTCCTGCCGCTGGTGGGGGGGTGATGGAGAGCAGACAGTCTGATGCCTCTGGGAGGCTGGCAGGAGGGAGAAGGGGCAGTGCCGGCCAATGCCTCGGAGTCCATCGAACACCCTCTCTCTGGCACGAGAACATGTTCTCTGTTGAAGCAAGCGATTCCTTAGAGCCCAAATATTATGCCACCTGGGCACTGCCGGAGCAGCTGGATTTACAGAGTGCCAGGTCTGAGGGGAGGAACTCAGGACCCAGCCAGAGGGTGAGCCGACCAGCTCCTGTTCTCTTCATTGTCTGGTGAGCTGGCGCCACCTCGTGGTCACTGTGAGGAGGCGTGTCCAGCTGCACTCCGGTAGATCTGGGAAAGCAGACCACCTGCAGTGTCCCCCCATCACACTCAGAAGAAATGTTACCTTTACTTATTTTAGAAGCCCTATCAACACTGAATATTCGCTTTTCACCATGACTTTGCCTTACTCTGCAATTACCACTTCTCCCTCCTCCCACCCATCCTTGTCCAGCCAGTGACTCCTTCCCTTAGGTTTCTCTTTTGTAAATCAAAAAGCGGATTATTAGATGGCCTCTGAGGTCCCTTCAATCTCTGATGTTCTAAGATTTCGATTATAGGACTCTTGTCTCTTAAAGGGGAAGTTCCCTGTATCTCCTCTCCAACTCCCTTGCAGGTGCCCCCCTGGATGTTTTTCTTCTTTCTGGAGTCCTTTGTCCATCTAACAGATATTTCCTGAGCTTCTGCCATATTAGGTTCTGAGAATGGAGTAGTGGACGAGGAAGACACAATGGCCTCCTCCATGGAGGTCCAGGTTTAGTGGGGGAAGTGGATATCCACGCAGCCAGTTTCACTACAGTGAGTGAGGGACGTACTGGGGTGGGGTAGCACAGGCTGGGGGCTGTAGGTGAAGCTGCAGTGGAGTCAGAGCTCCAGAACACAGAGCTCCTAGGACTCTGGAGCAGGAGAGTGGGATTTATCTGGAGGCTATGGTGATTCTCTGAAAAATTTTAAGCAGAATAGATTGAATTTTCATTCCAGAAGGTTTCCTCTGGTGGCTGTGGAGGGATGAATCAAAAGGACACGCTTGGAGTCTGGGAGGCTGCTGCAGAAGCAGAAAGGGGGAGCTGTGTCTGGGTTAAGGAAGAGTTAGCAGAGGGAGAGAGAAGCGGGTGGATCTGAGAGATGGTCAGAAGGTAGACGATTGGTTTCGAGTGGCAAGGAGAGGGGAATAGCGTGGAGTTCCACCCAACTTCTGACTTGGGCAACTGCGTGGAAAGTTGAGACCATGATCTTCGGGAAAGACATCAGGGAGGGGGGTGCTTGATAAGGAAGAGCCCCTGTCCTGTTTTTTTTTTTTTTCAACCTTTTCATCAGAGTATCAGACTTATGCAGAAAGGTGCACAAACCATACTCAATGATTTGCACAAACCAAACATGGCTTGTACCTGAGTTTATTCCCAGTGTGAGTCCCAGGTTGAGAAACAACATCACCAGCCCTGGGACTTCCCTGGTGGTCCAGTGGCTAAGATTCCGAGCTCCCAAGGCAGGGGGCCTGGTTCCATTCCTGGTCAGGGAACTGTATCCCATATGCCACAACTAAGACACAACACAACCAAAAAAAACCCAAAAAAACCCAAAACCCAAACATTGCCAATACCTTCAGCTATAACTTCCCAAGGTGAGCATGATCTGAGCTCCTAGACCACAGGTCAGTTTGCTCAGGGTATACTCCTTCAGGTCTGGCTTCTTTGGCTCAACATAATGTTTGTGAAATTTATTCATATTGTTGGATATATTTATAGATCACTCATTTTCAGTACTGTAGGTAGGTCTTCTAGCAATGAATGTGCCAACATTTATTTATCTGTTCTACCGTTGATGGGCATTTGGGTAGTTTCCAATTTGCTGCCGGGAGCATTCTTGTTCACAGGCTTTGGTGCAGATATGTACACACTGCTATTGGACACGAGGAGTGGGATTGGAAGCCACGGTGTGGGCATGTGTTCTACTTTAGAAAATTCTGCCAAGTAGTTCTCCAGAGTGGTTTTGCCATCAACTCCATTCTGATCATGTTGAGTCTGAGTGTTTTTGAGACACCTAGGAGGAGCCGTCTAACCGGCAGTTGGCTACATGGATCTGAACCATTAGTAAAGAAGCTGGGATTGGAGACACAGTTAGGGGTTTGGGGCATCTTATTGTAAGTGAAGTCTGATGGCGGGGGTCCGATGGTCTAGGACAGGGTGGTGGGGAGAGGACAGAGGGCCAAGTGTCTCAGGGCAGCACCTGTGAGAGAGTGCGCAGTGTGAGGTAATGCAGAGGGAGGTGGCCCTGAGCTTGAGGGGTGCTGGAAGAGTGTTTCAAGGAGGCTGGAGTGGTCAGCAAGGTCAAACCCTGTGAACAGCCAGGATGGGGACTGAAATGTGCCCCCAGGATGATATCTCAAAGAGGCATTTGATGATATCAGGAAGAGTGGGTTCAAGGGAAGGGAAATGCATGGCTAGCTGAAGGGTTAGTGGGAAGGAGGATGTGCAGGGAACAAGTGAAGTCTGACTCTGAAAGGAGGAGAAGTGGAGAAGGTGGTTGCTGGAGGGCACCTGGGACATGGGGAGGGGTGTCTGTGTGTTTTAAGTGAGAGGAAGACTAGATGTTTAGATGTCAATTTCAGCAGTCAGCAGGGAGGATTTAATCAAGAGTATCATCCATCAATTGATGGGAAGGGAAGAATCTGGAAGCCTGCCCAAGAGCTTAGCCTTACCGCAGGTTCCCTTCTCCATTGAGTCAAGGGAAAGAGGACCCTATAAGAGCTGACTTTCACTGAGACTCAGTGCCAGGCACTGTTCAAAATGTTCTACTTATACAAGTTCTTTCCCTCTGCCCACCATCCTATGAGCTGAGCACTCTCATTTCTACCTTTTGAAAAATGGGGAAACCGACACACGAAGTTAAGTACAATTTGAGACCAGGTAGTCTGTGGTCTGTGGGTTGGGCAGGCCCACTTGCAAGTCTGGGGTCAGAAGGTAATTTGATAGCATTGGGTACTAGACACATAGCTGCTTGTTATGCCATTCTCTGTATTTTCTGGATGCTTAAAACACTTCAGAGTCAACAGAATTAGTCAAGACATTTAGGGGTGGGGCTTCCCAGGTGGCTCAGTGGTAAAGATTCTGCCTGCCAATGCAGGAGACGCAGGACACGTGGGTTCGATCCCTGGGTTTGGAAGAGCCCCTAGAGGTAGAAATAGAAACCTACTCCAGTATGCTTGCTGGGAAAATCCCAAGGACAGAGAAGCCTGAGGGCTACAGTCCATGGGGTCAAAAGGAGCTGGACATGACTGAGTCACTGAGCATGCGAGCACACATGTATAAGTGTATATGCAAAGTAGGTGTGAAGTTAGCTGAGAAGGGAGATGGTGGGTGGTCCCAGAGGTTTAAGGATAGTGGAGAAAGATAAGAAGTCCCAAACAGCAGCTGCTATGGGGACCAGGAGTAGGACTGACCAGGAGACATGGAAGACTATCCAGGGGTCCAGAGCTCTCCTACTTGTGGAGGTCAAGGGGTTTCAGTGACCCTGGGAGGCATGGTGGGACTCCAGGTGGTGGGCTGCTCTCCAGCTGGGTTCAGTGCCAGCTGTGGGCAGATGGTAGAGTTGACCAGGGTGGAGTTTGCTTGACAGGCAAAGGAGGAGCAGACATTAGCAAGGGTTACTCAAGTAGTTTCCAGGGCAAAAAACGGATGTGCAGAGTAGAGTGGCAAGAAGTGGAGGAGTCCAGGCTGGGGTCCCCAGGAGATTAGAGGAAGGAAGGAGATCACGGAGGGGACACTTCTGTGGCTGGAGTTTATTCATACTGGCGGGGGAGTGGGGTGGGGAGAAAACCCTAAATGAAGCCAGGGGCTGGGGCAGGGAGGAGGGCAAACATAAGAATTATATTAGACTTCCCAGAAACCATGCAAGCAAGATCAGAGTGGGGTGAAATCTTTTTTAGAGTAAGGAAAGAAAAAGCAGCAACACATAGAATTTTTTTCTTTATGTGGAGTTGACTTAAATCAGGTGCACAGAAAAGTGATTCAGATGTACATTTTTCCAGATTATTTTCCGCTATAGATTATTAGTTCTCTGTGCTATACAGCAAACCCCTGTTGCTTCTCTGTTTTATGAATAGCCGTTTGTATCTGTTAATTTCACACTCCTAACTTATCTCTTTCCCTCTCCTTTTCCCCTTTGGTAATCATCAGTCTGTTTTCCATGCCACATACAACAAAGATCCAGCACAACCAAAAATAAATAAGTAAATAATATTTTTAAAAGGGCTTTCTCAGACAAACGAAAATTAATGGAATTTGTTGCCAATAGACTTGTCTCTGGGAAAAAATGTGAAAAGTTCTTCAGAGAGAAGGAAAATGATAGATATAAAAAACTCAGTTCGATATATAGGAAGGCGGACCATTAGANACCAAAAATAAATAAGTAAATAATATTTTTAAAAGGGCTTTCTCAGACAAACGAAAATTAATGGAATTTGTTGCCAATAGACTTGTCTCTGGGAAAAAATGTGAAAAGTTCTTCAGAGAGAAGGAAAATGATAGATATAAAAAACTCAGTTCGATATATAGGAAGGCGGACCATTAGAGAAAGAATAAGTGAAAGTGAAAATCACTCAGTCGTGTCCAACTCTGTGAGACCCCATGGACTATAGCCTGCCAGGCTCCTCTGTCTACAGGATGCCCCAGGTAAGAATACTGACGTGGGGAGCCCCTCCCTGCTCCAGGGGATTTTCTCAACCCTGGGACTGAACCCAAGTCTCCTGCATTAAAGGCGGATTCTTTACCATCTGAGCCACCAGGGAAGCCCAGAGAAAGAATAAATGAAGGTAAAATAAATATTTTATTTTTATTATCCTTAATTCATCTAATAGAAAACTGTTTACATAATAATAGCAACGGTGGCTCAGCTGGTAAAGAATCCGCCTGCAATGCGGGAGACCTGGGTTCAATCCCTGGGTTAGGAAGATCCCTTGGAGAAGGGAAAGGCTACCCACTCCAGTATTCTGGCCTGGAGAATTCCGTGGACTGCATAGTCCACAGGGTCGCAAAGAGTCGGACACGACTGAGCGACTTTCACTTCACTTCCCTGGCTGATGACAGGTTATGGATAAATGAAATGAATCGCAACAAAGTTATAAGAGACAAGAGGGAGGAATAGCGCATATTCCGTGATGAGGTGCCTGTGCTAGCTGTGAAGCAAGATAGTGTTATTTGGAAATGGACTCAGATCACTTAAAATATACATCACAAAGCCTAGGGCAACCCCTGAAAACATATTTAAAAGAAATATAATTGGTACGCATACGCTAAGAGAGAAGAGAAAATGGTATCCTATAAAATGTTCCATTAAAGCCAGAGAAAGTAGAGAAAAGAGGGACAGACTAAAAAAAGAAAGAAACAGAGAACCAGTGCAATAAATAGCAAACAGTCACAGATATGGCAGATATTAGTCCAACTATATCAATAATCACTTAAATATGAGATGGTATCTGCTAAGTCGCTTCAGTCATGTCCGACTCTGTGTGACCCCATAGACGGCAGCCCACGAGGCTTCCCCGTCCCTGGGATTCTCCAGGCAAGAACACTGGAGTGGGTTGCCATTTCCTTCTCCAATATGAGATGGTATAAGTACACCAATAAAGAGTAACTGATGAGTGAATTAAAAAAAAAACAACACCCAACTATATGTTGTTTATTTTAAAAAAGACTTTAAATATAACAATACAGCAAATTAAAAACAAAGGAATGCAGGGGAGGAAGGAGAGAGGGGGATACACGGTGAGAGTAACATGGAAACATACCCTATCTTATATAAAACAGAGAGTCAGTTCAGTTCAGTTGCTTAGTTGTGTCCACCTCTTTGCCACCCCATGGACTGCAGCACCCCAGGCTTCCCTATCCGTCACCAACTCTCAGAGTTTGCTCAAACTCATGTCCATGGAGTCAGTGATGCCATCCAACCATCTCATCTTCTGTCGTTCCGTCTCCTCCTGCCTTCAATCTTTCCCAGCATCAGGGTCTTTTCTAATGAGCCAGCTCTTTGCATCCGATGGCCAAAGTACTGGAGCTTTAGCTCAGTCCTTCCAATGAATATTCAGGACTGATTTCCATTAGGATTTGNTCAGTGATGCCATCCAACCATCTCATCTTCTGTCGTTCCGTCTCCTCCTGCCTTCAATCTTTCCCAGCATCAGGGTCTTTTCTAATGAGCCAGCTCTTTGCATCCGATGGCCAAAGTACTGGAGCTTTAGCTCAGTCCTTCCAATGAATATTCAGGACTGATTTCCATTAGGATTTGCTGGTTGGATCTCCTTGCAATCCGAGGGACTCTCAAGAGTCTTCTCCAACACCACAGTTCAAAAGCATCAATTCTTCAGTGCTCAGCTTTCTTTATAGTCCAACTCTCATATCCATACACAACTGCTGGAGAAACCATAGCTCTGACTAGACAGACCCTTGTTGGCAAAATAATGTCTGGGCTTTTTAATATACTGTCTACGTTGGTCATAGCTTTTCTTCCAAGAGGCAGATAGCCAGTGAGAATTTGCTGTATGGCTCAGGGAACCCAAACCAGGTTCTGTAACAACACAGAGTGGTGGGATGGGTAGGGGTGTGGGAGAGAGGCTCAAGAGGAAGGGAACATATGTATACCTATGGCTGATTCATGTGATGTTTGGCAGAAACCAACATAATTCTATGAAGCATTTATCCTTCAATTAAAAAATAAAAAATAGAATGGAGAAAGGTAACCATGCCAATATTAATCAAAAGAAAGCTACAGTAGCTATATTAATTTCAGACAAAGCAGACTTTAGAACAAGAAAAGTTATCAGGAATAAAGAGGAGTATAATATAGTGGTAAAGGAGTTAATTTTCTAAGAAGACGTAACAATCTTTGATGTTTATGCACCCAACAGGTGTCAAAATATTTGGAGAAGTAGACAGATTCACTATTATATTGATGGTTGAAGACTTCAACACACCTGTATTAGTAGCTGAGACTGAATTACTAATAGGTTTGAAGAACAGCAGGCCCTGGTGGCTTAGATGATAAAGAATCTGCCTACAATGCAAGAGACCTTGGCTCAATCCTGGTTTGGAAAGCTCCCCTGGAGAAGGCAGTGGCTACCCACTCCAGTATTGCTGCCTGGAGAATTCTGTGGACAGAGAAGCCTGGCGGGTTACAGTCCATGGGGTCACAAAGAGTCAGACATGACCGAGTGACTAACACTTTCACTTTTCTTCTGAACAGCAGGAGGGAGGCCAGTGTGACAGGAGAGAGCGAGGGAAATGGTAGCAGATGAAGTCAGAGGGGTCATGTAGCAGAGGTGGTGGGATTATAACAGACAGCCCAGGATGCTGCATTTTACTCTGAGTGAGATGAGGGGCCATTACAGAATTCTGAGCAGATGACTTGTTTTTTGCTACACTGTGTCTCAGTTTGGATCTTCTCAAGTTTTTCGTACTTAGAATTCTTTGAGCTTCTTGGGTGTGTAGATTCGTGGCTTTAATAAAATTTGGGATATTTTGGGATGCTGTTTCTTCAAACATGCTTTCTGTACCCATTCTAGTCCCAGAACTTCCAGAATGTTGGTGTACTTGATGGCCTCTCAGTGTCTCTCAGGCTCTGTTCACTTTTCTTCATTCTTTCTTTCTGTCCTTCAGCCTGGATCATTTCAATTGACTTTTATTCCTTGACTCTTCTGCTTGCTCAGAAATACTCTTGAGCCCCTCTAGTCAGTTCTTCATTTCAAGTCTTGTATTTTTCAGCTCCAGGTTTTCTGTTTGGTTCCATTTTATAATTTCTGTCTCTTTGTTAGTATTCTCTGTTTGTTCATATTCCATTCTCTTGGTTTCCTTTAGTTCTTTATTCATGCTTTTCTTTAGTCTTCGGGTGTATTTTAAAACAGTTGATTTAAAGTGTTTGTCTAGGAAGTCTAATATCTACTTCCTTAGGGATAAGTAAGTTTAAGTGAAAGTCACTCAGTCGTGTCTGACTCTTTGCAACCCNAATCTTTCCCAGCATCAGGGTCTTTTCTAATGAGCCAGCTCTTTGCATCCGATGGCCAAAGTACTGGAGCTTTAGCTCAGTCCTTCCAATGAATATTCAGGACTGATTTCCATTAGGATTTGCTGGTTGGATCTCCTTGCAATCCGAGGGACTCTCAAGAGTCTTCTCCAACACCACAGTTCAAAAGCATCAATTCTTCAGTGCTCAGCTTTCTTTATAGTCCAACTCTCATATCCATACACAACTGCTGGAGAAACCATAGCTCTGACTAGACAGACCCTTGTTGGCAAAATAATGTCTGGGCTTTTTAATATACTGTCTACGTTGGTCATAGCTTTTCTTCCAAGAGGCAGATAGCCAGTGAGAATTTGCTGTATGGCTCAGGGAACCCAAACCAGGTTCTGTAACAACACAGAGGGGTGGGATGGGTAGGGGTGTGGGAGAGAGGCTCAAGAGGAAGGGAACATATGTATACCTATGGCTGATTCATGTGATGTTTGGCAGAAACCAACATAATTCTATGAAGCATTTATCCTTCAATTAAAAAATAAAAAATAGAATGGAGAAAGGTAACCATGCCAATATTAATCAAAAGAAAGCTACAGTAGCTATATTAATTTCAGACAAAGCAGACTTTAGAACAAGAAAAGTTATCAGGAATAAAGAGGAGTATAATATAGTGGTAAAGGAGTTAATTTTCTAAGAAGACGTAACAATCTTTGATGTTTATGCACCCAACAGGTGTCAAAATATTTGGAGAAGTAGACAGATTCACTATTATATTGATGGTTGAAGACTTCAACACACCTGTATTAGTAGCTGAGACTGAATTACTAATAGGTTTGAAGAACAGCAGGCCCTGGTGGCTTAGATGATAAAGAATCTGCCTACAATGCAAGAGACCTTGGCTCAATCCTGGTTTGGAAAGCTCCCCTGGAGAAGGCAGTGGCTACCCACTCCAGTATTGCTGCCTGGAGAATTCTGTGGACAGAGAAGCCTGGCGGGTTACAGTCCATGGGGTCACAAAGAGTCAGACATGACCGAGTGACTAACACTTTCACTTTTCTTCTGAACAGCAGGAGGGAGGCCAGTGTGACAGGAGAGAGCGAGGGAAATGGTAGCAGATGAAGTCAGAGGGGTCATGTAGCAGAGGTGGTGGGATTATAACAGACAGCCCAGGATGCTGCATTTTACTCTGAGTGAGATGAGGGGCCATTACAGAATTCTGAGCAGATGACTTGTTTTTTGCTACACTGTGTCTCAGTTTGGATCTTCTCAAGTTTTTCGTACTTAGAATTCTTTGAGCTTCTTGGGTGTGTAGATTCGTGGCTTTAATAAAATTTGGGATATTTTGGGATGCTGTTTCTTCAAACATGCTTTCTGTACCCATTCTAGTCCCAGAACTTCCAGAATGTTGGTGTACTTGATGGCCTCTCAGTGTCTCTCAGGCTCTGTTCACTTTTCTTCATTCTTTCTTTCTGTCCTTCAGCCTGGATCATTTCAATTGACTTTTATTCCTTGACTCTTCTGCTTGCTCAGAAATACTCTTGAGCCCCTCTAGTCAGTTCTTCATTTCAAGTCTTGTATTTTTCAGCTCCAGGTTTTCTGTTTGGTTCCATTTTATAATTTCTGTCTCTTTGTTAGTATTCTCTGTTTGTTCATATTCCATTCTCTTGGTTTCCTTTAGTTCTTTATTCATGCTTTTCTTTAGTCTTCAGGTGTATTTTAAAACAGTTGATTTAAAGTGTTTGTCTAGGAAGTCTAATATCTACTTCCTTAGGGATAAGTAAGTTTAAGTGAAAGTCGCTCAGTCGTGTCTGACTCTTTGCAACCCCATGGACTATACAGTCCACGGAGTTCTCTAGGCCAGAATACTGGAGTGGGTAGCCTTTCCCTTCAGTTTCTATCAGTTTCTTTTCTTGTGAATGGGTCATATTTTCTGTTTCTTTGTATGCTGTGTTGTTGAAAAGTAAATATTTTTAATTTTATAATGTGGTAACTTTAGAAATCAGATTGTTTTTCCTCCTCAGAGTTTGCTGCTGTTTCTTGTTGAGGAATATAGTCATCCATTTGCTTAGTGACTTTTCCAAACTATTTTTGCAAAGATGATATTACTCATCATGTGTGGTCACTGAAGTTTCCGTTCTAATATCTCAGTGATCAGTCAGTGACTTGATCTTAAATACAAACATCAGCAGCTCCTTTCTTTTTTATGCACTCCTCTGATATCTGTAAGTTTTTCACTAGATTTCAGGTTCCAAAAAAAGTTGATTCTGTCAATTGCCACTGGTTGCTTCAGTGGAAGAGCTGATTTTTGGAGCTCCCAGCACTACCATTTGCCATGATATAATCCCCTACCTGGAATTTGACTCTTACTCTAAGATACTTTAAGTAAAAAAAAATAAAGATGGAGAAAAATGTGTATAGTATGCTGCTGCTGCTGCTAAGTTGCTTCAGTCGTGCCCAACTCTGTGCAACCCCATAGATAGCAGCCCACCAGGCTCCTCTGTCTCTGGGATTCTCCAGGCAAGAATACTGGATTGGGTTGCCATTGCCTTCTCCAATGCATGCATGCATGCTAAGGTGCTTCAGTCATGTCTGACTCTGTGGGACCCCATGGACAGCAGCCCACCAGGCTCCTCTGTCCACAGGATTCTCCAGGCAAGAACACTTGGAGTGGGTTGCCATTTCCTTCTCCAGTATAGTATGCTACCAGTTACCTAAAAATAGGGGGGTATATTTGCTTATAAACAGTGGAAAGACAGGTCATAAGATTTAAAAAGTATAGTTTTAAAATGAACTTTTAATGAATATAGATACAAAAATCTTTATCAAAATATTAGCAAATAGAATTCAGCATTGGGCCTCTCTGATGGCTCATTGGTAAAGAATCTGCTTGCCGATGCAGGAGACCAGGAAGATCCTCATGCCGTGAAGCAACTAAGCCCAAGTGTCACAACTATTGATCCCATGATCCAGAGCCCAGGAACTGCAATTACTGAGCCCGCGCACTGCAACTATGGAAGCCTGCATGCCCTAGAGTCTGTGCTCAGCAGCAAGAGAAGCCACCACAATGAGAAGCCCACGCACTGCAGCAAAGAATAGCCCTCACTTGCTGAAAGTAGAAAAAGGCCTGGGTAGCAACAAAGACCCTACACACATGTAAATAAATAAATACAATTATTTTAAAAAGGTAAAATAGGAAGTATTATTAAAAAGAAACTTTAAAAAAAGAATTCAGTATTTTATAAAAAGAATTATACACCCTACCTGGGTGGTACTTATTCCAAGAATAGAAAGATAATTCATATTTAAAAATTAATCAATATAATCTACTATATTTACAGGTTAAAGAAGAAAAAAAATCACATGATGATCATATCAATTAAAGCAGAAAAAAGCATTAAAAAATTAAACACCCATTCATGATGAAAATTCTAAGTAAACTAGGAGTAAAGGAATCTCCTAAACCTACGAAAGAACATCTACCAAAAGAAAATCTGTAGTTAACATCATATTTAATGATGAAAGGCTGCATGTCTTATCCCTAAGATAAGGAACCAAGTAAGGATGTGGACTCCATCAATGCCACTTAACATAANAATTCTAAGTAAACTAGGAGTAAAGGAATCTCCTAAACCTACGAAAGAACATCTACCAAAAGAAAATCTGTAGTTAACATCATATTTAATGATGAAAGGCTGCATGTCTTATCCCTAAGATAAGGAACCAAGTAAGGATGTGGACTCCATCAATGCCACTTAACATAACGGTGGAGATTCTAGCCACCTCGGTAAGGCAAGAAAAGGAATTAAAAATAAATACAGATCAGGGCTTCCCTGGTGGCTCAGTGGTAAAGAATCTGCCTGCCAGCACAGGAGACACGGTTTTGATCCCTGATACGGGAAGATCCCACCTGCCTGCATGCTCTGGAGCCCATGTTCCAGAACAAGAGAAGCCAGCACACCACGGTGAAGAGGAGCCCCCACTCACCGCAGCTAGAGAAAAGCCCGTGTGCAACCGTGAAGACCCAACAGAGCCAAAAATAAGCAAAGGAAAGAAAATGCCTTTGAGTAGAAAGAAAGGATTCAAAAATTAGTTTTAAAAAATGACCATACTACTCAAAGCAAGCTGCAAATTTAATGCAATCCCTCTCAAACTACCCATGACATTTTGCACAGAGCTAGAATAATAAAAGTTTATCTGGAACCACAAAAGACCCAGAGTTGGCAAAGCAATTCTGGGGAAGGAAAAAAAAAAAGCTGGAGGGATAACCCTCCCAGACTTCAGACAATAATACGAAGCTACAGTAATCAAAGCAGCATGATACTGGCACAAAAATAGACATATAGACCAATGGAACAAAATAGGGAAATAAACCCATATGCCTATGGTCAATTATTCTTCAACAAAGAAGGCAAGAATATACAACGGAGAACAGACACTCTTCAGCAAGTGGTGTTTGGAAAGCTGGACAGCCTTATGTAAATCAACGGAATTAGAACACTTCCTGATACCATAACAAGCTCAAAATGGTTCAAAGACTTACATATAAGACATGACACCATAAAACTTTTAGAAGAGAACACAGACAACATATTCTGACATTGTTATTGTTCAGTCACAATTGTAATTGTAATTGTAAGCCACATCTGACTCTTTGTGACTCCATGGACTACAACACGCCAGACCCCTTCTGTCCTTCACTGTCCCCCAGAGTTTGCTCGAATTCTGTCCGTTGAGCTGGTCATGCTATCTAACATAAATCTCTGACATATTCTCTGACATAAATCATAGCAATATTTCTTAGATAAGTCTCCCCTCCCTAAGATAAAAGAAATAGAGGCAAAGATAAACAAAAATAATCAAACCAAAAACTAGCACAGCCAAGAAAACAGTCAACAATATGAAAAGACAACCAAAGATTGAGAGAAACTATTTGCAAACGATGTAACCAACAAGGGGTTAATTTCCAAAATATAAAAGAGCTCAGAGAGCCCGATATGAAAATTAAAAATTGGCACAAAACCTATCTAGACACTTCTCCAAAGAGAGCACACAGGTGGCCAAAGACACATAGAAATATACTCAGTGTCACTGATTATTAGAGAAATGCAAAACAAAACCACAATGAGGTATCTCACCTCCTATTCAGTAAGAATAGCTATCATCAAAAAGTCTACAAATTATAAATGCTGGAGAGGGTGTGGAGAAAAGGGAACTCTCCTGCATTGTTGGTGGGAATGTACCTTTATGCAACTACTATGGAAAATAGTACAGAGGTTCCTTAAAAAACTAAAAATGGAGCTACCATATGATCCAGCAACCCCACGCCTGGGTGTATACCCCAAAGAGACAAAAACTCTAATTCTAAAAGGTGCATGCTCAACGCTCATAGCAGCACTATTTACAATAGTTAAGACCTGGAAGCAGCCGAAGAGTCTACCAGCAGGTGAAAGGATAAAGAAGAGATATGTATACAATGGAGTGTCACTAAACCATAAAAAAGAACGAGATATTGCCATTCGAAGCTGTATGGATGGGCCTAGAGATTACCATATTAAGTGAGTAAGACAACGACAACTATTATATAGTATCTTTTATATGTGAAATCTAAAAAATAGTGCAAATGAATCTATTGATACTTACAAAACAGACTCACAGACATAGAAAATAAACTTGTGATTACCAAAGGGGAATACAGGGGTGGGAGGGATAAACTAGANAGAGATTACCATATTAAGTGAGTAAGACAACGACAACTATTATATAGTATCTTTTATATGTGAAATCTAAAAAATAGTGCAAATGAATCTATTGATACTTACAAAACAGACTCACAGACATAGAAAATAAACTTGTGATTACCAAAGGGGAATACAGGGGTGGGAGGGATAAACTAGAAGTATGGGATAAACAGATACACATCACTAGATAAAAAGTAGATAAACAACAAAGATTTCTTATATAATACAGGGAAGTATATTCAATATCTTATAATAATTTAGAGTGGGAAATCTGAAATATATATATATATGCATATATCATATATATCTGAACCACTTTGATGTGCACTTAAAACTCACTATTTATTATAAATCAATTATACTTCAATTAAATAGAAATATACATACAGATCAGAAAGTAAGAAACAGAGTTGTTCATTTTTGCAGGTAACATAATGTGTTACAAAGAAAATCCCAAGCAACCTACTAAAAAATCTCACAAAACTAGTGAGTGAGTTCAGCAAGGTCACAAGATGTGAGATGAATATATACACATCAGTTGTACTTTTGTAGAATAGGAATGAAAATATAAAAACTGAAAGTAAAAATACAATAACATTTACAATTGCTAAAAAAAGAAATGCAATAGGTGTAAATCTAACCCAGAAAACATTAGATGTATTTTTAGCTAATGTTGCATAGTCACTTGTGATTTGTGGTTCATGCTAAAGTATCGTCATCACATCGCTGTGAATGATGGCACGGAAGTGTAACTTAAGTGGCTTTAACAGTTCACCTTTGACTTGACCTGTGGATTGAGATGAGATAGTGATAGTCTAATTTTTAACGCTGTGAATATTGTAACCATGTATTTTAAGAGTTCAGATAATGAAAATAATTACAATACAATACCAACGACATCACCAGGGGAAAAAGGCTAAAGGACTGTGTTTCATTCTGTTTTCAATTGCTGTAGAGTTAACTTGCAACATTATGTTAGTTTCAGTGTACAGCACATTGGGTTATACATATATAATGTGTGTGCGCATACATATATACAGGCATAAATATATATGCGTGTGTGCTAAGTTGCTTCAGTCACGTCTGAGTCTTTGTGATTCCGTGGGCTGTATGCCACCAGGCTCCTCCGTCCACGGGATTCTCCAGGCAAGAATACTGAAGTGGGTAGCCATGTCCTTCTCCAGGGGATCTTCCTGACCCAAGGATGGAACCGGAGTCTCCTTTAGCTCCTGCATTGCAGGTGGATTCTTTATTGCTGGGCCACCAGGAAAGCCTATATATGTGTATATATCTATTTTATTTTAAAATTTCTTTTTTATTATAGATTATCACAAGATATTGAATATATGACTATGTCGGACACGACTGAGTGATTTCACTTTCACTTTTCATTTTCACACATTGGAGAAGGAAATGGCAACCCAGTCCAGTGTTCTTGCCTGGAGAATCCCAGGGATGGGGGAGCCTNTTGAGAGTCCCTTGGACTTAGATCCAACCAGTCCATCCTAAAGGAAATCAGTCCTGAATGTTCATTGGAAGGACTGATGTTGAAGCTGAAACCAATACTTTGGCCACCTGATGAGAAGAACTGACTCACTGGAAAAGACCCTGATGCTGGGAAAGATTGAAGGCAGGAGAAGGAGACGATAGAGGATGAGGCGGTTGGATGGCATCGCTGACTCGATGGACATGAGTTGGGTGAACTCCGGGAGCTGCTGATGGACAGGGAGGCCTGGAGTGCTGCAGTCTATGGGGTCGCAAAGAGTCGGACACGACTGAGCAACTGAATTGAACTGAATCTGCCAAGTGCCCTGCACATCCTGTGCACAGTGCTGCTAAAAGGGTGTGATTTACTTACCTGTGATATTGAGGTTTTCACAATGAATTCTTTCAGTCACTTTTTAGTTTCCTCAAAATGTGCAGAAGCTCTTAATAAGTGTATTTACCTTGTATAAATGGAAGGAGATTGCTCCCTTGGACATGTGCCCACAGGACAGCTATCAAGATTGCTGTCCATGGTAGAGATGTTAGAGTGTTGACCTGTTGTAAAATCATATTTTTAAAGAGTGAATTTGGAAGTACATTAAAGATGAGAATGGAGAAAGGGATTAGAGTAAAGCAAATGTTTATGCTATTTCTCCAAAACTGCTTGATGACCTTTACAGAGGGCATGCGGAGCCTAGAAAAGGATGAACGAATCGCATCTGAGTTGTTCAGTGTTATTTGTAGCTCGTGACAAAAACTCATACAGAAAAAAGAAAATCTCATGCTTTGGAAATAAGGCTGCTTCAAGACTTTCTTAATTTCTCTACTAAAACTTGAACTGACCTGAAATCGGTTAGTCTGGGTTCTGCAGAGAAACAGAATAGGACAATTAGATAGATATTGGGCTTCGCAGGTGGTACCAGTGGTAAAGAATCCACCAGCAAACGCAGGAGACGCAGGAGACCCAGGTTTGATCCCTAGGTCGGGAAGATCGCCTGGAGTAGGAAATGGCAACCCACTCCAGTATTCTTGCCTGGAAAGTTCCATGGACAGAGAAGCCTGGCAGGCTACAGTCCATGAGGTCTCAGAGTCAAACACGCCTGACCATGAATGTACCGCATGGAAAGACATGGATAGACAGGGGTGACCAGATCTGCCTGTCTGTATCTGCATGTATACAGATACACACCTATTCATGCTAAGAATTGGCTCCTGTGGTTTTGGTGCTTGAGAAGACTTCTGTATCTACGGTCAACAAGCCAAAGACCAAAGGAGCTGACAGTGTGGCTCCAGTCTGTGTCCCAAGACCTGAGACCCAGGGGGGCCAACGGTGTAAGTTCTAGTCTCAATCTGACGCTCAGGCTTTCAAAGGAGTGGATGAGGTTCCCCATGTAGGAGAGAGCAACCTACAGACTCAGTGTATTCAGTCTACTGATTCCAAGGCTAATCTCATTCAGAAACACCCTCACAGACACATCCAGAAAAATGTTTAACCAAATATCTGGGCACCCCAGTGACCTAATCCAGCTGACACATAAAAGGAACCTTTGCAGAAATCAACTTTGATTTCACAAATTCAAATTGCCTCTGTGCTCTAAACCATTTTCCCGAAGAAAGAAGTTAAACTTCTGATGACATCTGAGTATTTAAAAATTATGGACCTTTTAGATACAGACAGTCTATATGACGAATTCATTGATGCAAAAGACTGGATTGAGAAACAGCTGGTCGACCAAAACAGGTCTGTAGATAAAAGTGAATGGACATTTCTTAGGAGCTGTGAACTGATTTCCACAACCTGAAAATGCTGAAATGTTTTTGTTGAGAGGATTTTTAGTTCGATATCATCATGTTGGACTGACACAAGGAATCAGTATAATGTGGGCTTGATTTGAGCAGGACTGTAGGTCCGAGTGAATTTTACATTTGCCTGTCTGGAGTTGTGCTATTACATGAAGGACAAGAAGGCCATCCTAAATAAAGACCTCAGGCAGTTCAGTTACCGGAAAAGAAAACAGAAAGAGTCAAATTGCCTACCATGCCACAGGACAGGAAGAAAGATGTCATTGCTCTTTTTAAAATTAAATATGGATAATATCTATTTCATTTGTCCTATTATATTTCTGTTCTCCTTTCAAATTAGCCTCCAATTAAAATAAATATGTTTATATTAAAAAATAATAAAAGACTCACATTTATGTATCTTAAGAATACACAGTAATATATCCCACAAAATTTTAGTTTCAATAAAGAGTTTCCAAAAGTTAAAATAAATTTATAAAACTACATGAGGACAAAAAGAAAGATGTTATAAAAATATTGTTATATTTGTTTGGTCTTACTCAATGAGAGCTAATTTCCTCTTTTAACTCATCTTATTGTTTTGTTTACATAATAGCATTTATGGACCAGAAAAGTAAATAATAGAGAAAAACACATAATTTCAAATAGATAACTATTTTCATATATTAATGTTAAAGTCATAGCGCATGGATTGTCCATATATGATATTATTATGCTCTTATATGTTTTTCTGGTACGATTGTGTCCCAGGTTGACTTTAAAAAATTGGCCATGCACGTATGAAGTGATTTGCTGCCTTTGAAAGGCAGGGCCCAGGCAGAACTCAGTTCACAGAGCTCAAATGGCATCACCAGGTCCACTCTGTCTCTCTGCTTGCTTTTCGTGCCCCACCCCCGCCCCCGGGAGCCTGCTCTTACATTACCCCCAACAGTCCAAGCCAGGAAAGCGCTTCCCCGGATGCAGTCCTGGGAGTGGGTTTCAGCAGGTGCCCTGAACCCCTCGCATGGCCTCCAAATGGAGTTGCCAGCTCCCACACACACAGGTTACAAGAGTGGAAAAGTAATTCCCTAAAGGGAAATTGAGGGGCTCTTACCAGAAGGGGGAATAGATGCTGGGCAGGCAAAAGCAGCCTCAGCTGTCCATTACCCGGCCGGCCGGGAGCCAGAATGCTTTCTGCTAAATCGTTTTTGTCCAGATCCCTGGAGCCAAACAAACACACATCTATTTTATCACTTACCATATTTATTGAGATGATCTACCGATGTGTCTCTCTTACCGACTGGACAGTGAGTTTCCCAAGGTCAGGGACCACGTCCGACTCCTGCTCTGTCCTCTACGCCTCACACTCAGCCAGGTGCTCAGGTCGCAGGTGCTCAGTAATGTCCCTGGGAGCCTGCTCTTGCGTGTGTTCTCAGCTGTCACTTCACACAGGCCTTGCACAATCTCTTCCACTTCTCTGGCCTTTCAAGCTGCAGCTCCGGCACAGGCCCTCCCCCCAAGTCCAGAACTGGGCATATATTCTCTTCTGGACACTAACTGGGGCATCCCAAAGGCAGCTCAAACACCACCTGTTGGAAACGGAATCTTCCAGTATCATCCTAAACCTTCTCCTTCGCTGCTCCCCTTTTCAGCAACAGCACCATGTCACTCACCAGACTACACTCCCACCTGCCACAGTCGCTCCCCAAGGGCTACTGATCCAGTCTCCAAAATACCTGTCATTTTTCCCTGCCATGTTCACCCCACGGCCCTGCCTCCCCCACCCAACCCAGGCCTCCCTCCCCTGACGTCCTTCCCCAGGCCTCTCTCAACCCGGCCCTGCTCTGTAATGGGAAGTGCAGCTCAAAGCCCTTGGGTGCATCGTCTTCACCTTCAGGCCCGCACCAGCAGCACTTCAGCCCCACAGACTTCCAGCTCTGCCAAGAGCCCTACATTCCCCAGGAGCCAGCTGGGAGCATGTGCCCCTCTCTGAGTCCACCCTCCTTCTTTAGGTGCTAACCCCTTCTTGTCCTTGGAGACCAAGCTTCCCTCCATGAAGCGCCCCCTGATCCACAGCCCAGTCCCTCAGCTCAAAGCCCCACGCCTGGGCTCCTGGGACCTCTGTGCTTTTACCTTGTGTTTCTATTGTACTAGACAGCAATCTGGCTTCCTGCAGTAAAACCTCGGTGGTTAGACAGGTGGTCTCTCTTCTACCAGTCTCTCCCTCTAGACTCTGAGTGCCAAGGGAGCAGGATGACACCCTTAACCTTGGACCTCAGTCAGAATTTATCACATAGTAAGTGCTCATCAGTCGTGACATGGGTGATCCGTGGACCAGCGATGGCAGGGTTTGGCAAACTTTGCAAAGGGCCGGATAGGAAATATTTCAGCCTTTGCAAGTCCTGTGGTCTCTGTTATGTGACAGCAGCCACAGTCAACAGTAAGTAACACTGTACTTGCAAAATCAGGTTGGATTTAGTCTGTGGACGGCAGTTTGCCAGCTCCTGAACTATATGGATGAACTCCCCCAGCGCTTGGGGACATCTTTCCCCCAACTTTCATGCCCAGTGAGACCTGTGCCTGCTTGCTGTTCTGACCAGCCTCCCTTCTCAGCCTGCCCGAAAGGCCCTTCCCCACCCCCTTCTCTCCCCTTCCCACCCCATTCCACTCTCTGCGACTCATTACCCCCTTCAGGTTCCTAGCTACCTGTGACTCAGAGTTCAGCTTTCTTCCCCTGGGGCTCCTCCTGCCCAGGCACACAGACTCCCCATCATTCCCAGCTTGACACAATGACTGCCCTTTGGACAAAGGGATGACAAGCAGACATTTACCATGAACAGCATTTCCTTGGCTGATCAGAAGCACTTTCCTTCGCAAAGCAGTTTACCTGTGGTTTTCCACTCTTGTCAGCCCCTGCCTCTCTTACCTTTAGCTGGGTTCCCTGAGGACTGTCCCCTAAAGGCTCAGCCCTCCTGGCCCCTGCCCTGGCAGACGTGCTGTGCGTCAATCAGCAGCGTTGGTCCCCAGGAAGGTGAGCATACGGAGAGGGTTATTTTCCTCCCCGGAAAACTAAGGAAGGGCAGGCATAGAAAAAGCGTGAGAGGTTTTGTTTTCCAATAGTACGGGAGGCAAGGAGAAGATGACAGCCAAGGCATCCGCCCTTGCCCAGCCCCTTGGCCTCAGGTGCACTCCTGGTTAGGCAGGGGGCAGAAGGGTTTATGTGAGCGACTTGGAGCCTTTAAGACCCAGCACAGCTGCCGTGGGGCCCATGTGTCTGAGCTGAGCAGCACCCTGGCACCCAAGGGCTTGAGGTTTGGGGAGCACTGGAAGAAAGCACCCTGGTCTTTTCCCCAGAGTACCGTCAAGTCCCTTTGGAGTGGTTTTGTGGGCAAAATAGTTCAGCTGGGGGACTGGAGTGGCGGAGGAGGGCTAGCATGAGTGCAGTGGGAGCCACTGCTTGGGGACAGGTTTGCACAGGGCTTTCCCTTTGGGGGCTCCAGAGATCCCTGGTGCCCCCAGTAAAAGTGGGGCCCCTGACCCAGGAGGAAGAAAAGAGTGGATGTCGGAGGTGGGCAACCAATGATCTCACCACACTGGGATGCTTCCTTACAAGGACAGAAAAGAAGAGGACATCTGAGAAGTCATATTTATTCTACAGCTGGCCCTGAGGATGAGCAGGACGGGGGATGGAGAGGGTGAAGGCAGCTACTGAAACTGGACCAACGGAAGGAGGGAAGATGTGCACATCAGCCAGGTGTGGAGAGGCAGCGGCACCCCAGTTATAAAGATGGGGAAGCAGAGGCCCAGAGAGAGGCCATGACCTGCCCACAGTCACACGGCGATGTCTCCCATCTCCAGGCTGGGCATTTCTCCAGGTTAGAGCTGTCAAGTTCATCACAGACCTGGTGGGTCTCCACAGTGTCCTGCTTGGTGAGGTGGACAGGCAGCGTGTCTCTGGGCCTGGGTGTCCACCAGGAATTTCCAGACCCCCCACCCAGAGCAACCTGGAATCTGCCTTCCTTCTTCTAAGGAGAAAGAGGCCAAGCTTTCTCATAGGAATAGAGAGGGAGGAGCCAACAACGCATCCTGGCACAAAGCAGTCAGCTCAATATGTTTAGAAGTCGAAGGAGAAGCAGGCAGACAGACAGAATTCCTCCCAGTCCTTGGCCTGGCCTCTCCTTAGGCTGACTATCCTGCCTGGGTGAGGGGACAAGAGCCCTCGCATCCCCTTAGTCTTTCTGTCTTGAAAATAAGAGGTCAGACCATAGGAGCAATGGTGAGGGAGAAATCTCTTTCCTTGGAGATTTTAAAAACTACCACTGCCTAAGCGTGCTAGAAAAGAGGAGGGTTGTGACCTGGAGGCAGGAGGAGGCACCCTTGGATGAGTCTTAATGGTTGCAATCCAGGCCTTGGAGATTTGGAGAAGGGTGATGCCGGGCCCTTGGACTGCAAGGAGATCCAACCAGTCCATTCTGAAGGAGGTCGGCCCTGGGATTTCTTTGGAAGGAATGATGCTAAAGCTGAAACTCCAGTACCTTGGCCTCCTCATGCGAAGAGTTGACTCATTGGAAAAGACTCTGATGCTGGGAGGGATTGGGGGCAGGAGGAGAAGGGGACGACAGAGGATGACATGGCTGGATGGCATCACTGACTCGATGGGCTTGAGTCTGAGTGAACTCCGGGAGATGGTGATGGACAGGGAGGCCTGGCGTGCTGCGATTCGTGGGGTCGCAAAGAGTCAGATACGACTGAGTGACTGACTGAACTGAACTGAACTGAACAGAACTGATGCCGGGCCCTGACGGCCGGATGCAGTAAGCGAAACCGCCACCAGGTGGCAGGCCTGCCTATTTCTAACAGATGCGGACTCCGGCGGCTGGGAACTCGAATTGGTTGCCGTATTTGTTTACTCATCCGTCATTTATTCATTCATGGTTTTATTCCCCAAGCACTTTAGACTCCTCATATATGCCAGCGGGCATTGTGCTAGGTGTAAGGAGGAAACAAAAGTGGCCAAGACAAGGGCTGTGTTCTAGGCACCTCACACAGCTCCTTCCTGCTTAGCAGCCAGTCCCACATGCAGAGGAGGGTCCACCGGGAGGACAGGTGTCTGTGGGTCACGTCTGCTGCCTAGGTTGGCTCCTACTGCAGCCACGTGGGATGGTGCCCCTTGCCTATATTCTGCAGAGAGAGCCAATGGGCCGTGGGCCCTGAGTGAGGTTTGGATGGTCTCCCATCCCAGTGTCGGATCACCCGCAGCAGGTCTTAGGTGTAGCCGCACAGTGGTCCCTGGGGCTGAGGTTTTCCCCGTCTCTGTTCCTCCTCTATCCAGGATCAACCTCAAACCACCAGTGTCTCCCCCCACCCTTCTTCCCTTCAACCGCTCTGTTCTGGCAGCTTTCCTTAGAAATGTCCATCCAGAGAGCAGAGAGTGGGCCCTTGGAGCAGACCCAGGTCCTGGACGCCCTGGGGTCACTTCTGCCTTCCTCAAGCCTGGCTCCTACCCCACCTCTGCTCTGGGCACCCAGGGCCAGTGTTCACCTCCAAAGCACTGGTCTCCCATGTGCTTGAAGCATCCTGTCTTGACTCCTCACTCCATCCCCACCTGAGATACAGTCTCAGAAGGCCAGGGATCTCGACTTACACCCCATAGATGCCCCAGGACCTTGCACAGTGTCCGACAACAAATGTGGGCTGAATCACTCAATGGAGGTGAGGGAATGCAGCTGTGTGAAAGCTTCGAGGTCTTCGAGGTCTCCCCGTGGATCCACAGGAAGGCAAGGTGCACAAGGGTAAGCTTGGACGCTAAGAACACACCTGAGACTTCCCAAGTAGCTGCCTTGAACTGAATTAGAGGACCCCCTGGACCAGCCTCAGTGAGGACCACCAGAGCCCCAGTCTGCTCCGTATGCACCCAACTCCAGACCCAGTAGAGTTGGGGTAGCACGCCCTGGGGTCACTCTTTCAACAGGGCCCCCAGATGGCTTCCTTGGGCAGCAGCCACAGAACCTTGTCGTCTGGAAGAGTGCCAGCGGCTGTTCTGCCTTGCTGCCTTCTCCCTCTCTTCCTGCCCCAGCTTCCCTGGCAACTGGGAACCCCCTTGCTCAACCCAGCCCCGTGCCTTCTGACTCATGGTGCAGCTCAGCTAGAAAGCATTTGGCCATGCCCATGGCCCTGGCATCTGGCGCATTGCCCTACGTGAGGAACACCCCTCCCTCACATCCTCCATGTGCTTCCTCCATTAGAACTATGTCCACTGAAAACTTCCCCACTCCCAAGAAACCCTCTCTGATAAGTGGGGATGGGGCAAAGCACTCCAGCCCCAGCACTCAGCGTCAGGTGGAGTGGGAGTCCCGATCTTATCAGCTCATCACATTCCAAACATTCCCTGTGGGCAGGGGAGGAGGGAGGCCAGGAGAGGAGAGTGACGCTCCACCGCACCAGCCTGCGTCTCTGTTTGCCCCAGTTTCTCTCCCACCCCCACCCTAGCCCAAGCCCCAAGTCCCCTCCATGTGCCTCACAAGCCCTCCTTGGACCCCATGTCTGGTTCCTCATCCTTTTCTAGTTTCTTCTCAGAGTTCCCCCAAAGCCCCCTTCCATGTACCGGACCAGAAGTGAAGGCCTGCTCCTCCACCCGCTTCCTGCACGCACCAGCCTTGGGCCCCCTTCCTCTCTTGCTGGAGGAGGGGCTGCCTGCCCACATTTTTTACACAGCGTCTGTGGCTATTCGGAAAAAGTTGTCCTTTTCCTAAACACTTAAACACACACCCCTCTGCCCTCTGGCCACCTCCTAACTCCTAACCAGAGAGCGGTGACTGAAGGGGGAGCTGAGAGCCAGGAGCCTCTAGTTCTAATTCTGGCTGCTGCCACTAGCTTACTGACACGAGGCTGGTCACCACCCTGCTCTGAGCCTCAGTTTCCCTNCCTTTTCCTAAACACTTAAACACACACCCCTCTGCCCTCTGGCCACCTCCTAACTCCTAACCAGAGAGTGGTGACTGAAGGGGGAGCTGAGAGCCAGGAGCCTCTAGTTCTAATTCTGGCTGCTGCCACTAGCTTACTGACACGAGGCTGGTCACCACCCTGCTCTGAGCCTCAGTTTCCCTGAGGAATGACAGGGATGGACTGGTGGTCTCAGGTTGTTGAGTCTAAGGGGAACACTCGGTGATCCCTTAGACTAAAGTTTTGGTGGAGGACATGGAAGGGAGTCATCAGGGAGGTGCTCCCTCTTCGGAGACAACTCCATTTGAGTTTTCTGGTGAGGAGCAAGCCATTCCTAGGGGTGCCCCTCCCCCAAGTGTTCCCCACCCCAGGTCCTCTTCCCTCATCAGAAAAATGTTTCCAACGAAAAAGTACCATGAAGAGTATCACCAAGCACATGCTCACACACACACACACACGTGCGCGCGCGCACACACACACACACACACACACACACACACACACAGCCAACATCAACCTTCATGGTGAATTACTGAAAACTTCTCTACTGAGGTCAGGAACCAGACGAGGTTCTCACTCACTATCACCACTCTGACCAGAAGTACACTTGGAAGTCCCAGACAGGGCAATGAAGCAAAACATAAGAGCTATAGGAACTGAAAAGGAAAAAATAGAACTATCAACATTTTGGGGGGAAGAGTGAGTCATATATCTTGTTTTTTTCACTATATGAAAGATTCTTTAAATTTTGTAGTGGTTTACAATTTTCAAAAGTTTCACACACATGATTTCATATAATCCCATAGTAATTTCCCCCCCACCCCTATATTGTTTCTTCCCACTTTTTCCCTCTCCGCATGGGTAATCACTAGTTTGTTCTCTATTTCTGTGAGTTTGCTTCCGATTTTGTTCTATTCATTAGTTTGTGGTCTTTTTTAGACTTCACATGTAAGTAATATTATGCAGTGTTTGTCTTTGTCTGACTTATTTCATTTAGCATAATGCCCTTCAAGTCCAACCTTTGCTACAAATAGCAAAATTTCATTCTTTTTTTATGACAGAGCAGTATTCCAGTGTGTGTGTGTGTGTGTGTGTACCACATCTTCTTTATCCATCCGTCCAGTGATGAACATTTAGGTTGCTTTCATACCTTGGCAATTGTAAATAATGCCTCTACAAACGTTGGGAAAGCTGGTGGTGCTAGTGGTAAACAGCCCTCTTGCCAATGCAGGACACATAAGAAACGCAGTTTTGATCTCTGGGTCAGGAAGATCCCCTGGAAGGGGAGGAGGATTTTCCTTCTCCAGGAAATCTTCCTGACCCAGGGATCGAACCCAGGTCTCTTATATCTCCCGCCTTGCAGGTAGATTCTTTACCGACTGAGCCATGGGGGAAGCCCAACCCCTATGGCCTATCGATTTCCCATCTGAGTGTGTATCCAACAGAAAAGCATACATGATGCCCCAAAAGATAGGTGTGAGAGTACTCACTCCTGCACTATTGTCAGCAGCCACAAATTTTAAAAGTTGGATGCCCATCAGCAGAAGAATAGACAAACAAAAGGTGGTGTGTTCACATGATGGTGTATTTACTTTACAGCAAAGCAAAGGAACAAACTATAGCTATAAGAAGCAACGTGGGGGATCTCACAAGCTTGAGGTTGAACAACAAAAACAGCCAGACACAGAAGAACACACATTGTTTGTTGCTGTTGATCAGTTCAGTTCAGTTCAGTTGCTCAGTCGTGTCCAACTCTTTGCGATGCCATGAACTGCAGCACACCAGGCCCCTCGTCCATCACCAACTCCTGGAGTTTACCCAAACCCATGTCCATCAAGTCAGTGATGCCATCCAACCATCTCATCCTCTTTTTGTCCCTTTCTCCTCCTGCCCTCAATTTTTCCCAGCATCAGGGTCTTTTTCAATGAGTCAGCTCTTCGCATCAGGTGGCCAAAGTATTGGAGTTTCAGCTTCAACATCAGTCCTTGCAATGAATATTCAGGACCGATCTCCTTTAGGATNTGCCACTCACAATTGGGGAACCCCAGTCCTCTGCGGTAGGTGCAGGGTCTCGCCTCTCGCAGACCTGTCACCCGTCACCCTGGGGGAGGTGCAGAAGGGCAAGAAGCATGCTTTACTCCTGGGGGTAAAGGAGGCTCCAGGTCAGGGGGGAGTGAGGGGGTAGCAAGGGTGCACGCAGCCTCCAGGTGCGACAAAACATCCTCATTAAGGCCGGACTCTGAAGGTCACCTCCTCCAGCAGAGCTTCCCGAATGTCCTCATTAAAGAAGCTGTCCCCACCCTCATCCCCAGCTCCCACCTCTCAGAACACAGGCATGCCAGCTTCCCACTCCAGTGGGGGTCTGCTCTGGTTATCCCCCGACCACCACTGACCGACTTCTGAATAGCTGGGGCTAGGGCTAGGGCTCCTCTGGGTCTCCCCCAGGCTGCCAAGGTGTGCTTTGCACATGGGAGGTGTTCACCAGCACTTCCTGAGTCAACCAGAGAGGGGTCCATGCCACCTGGAAGACTTACTGTGGGAGCGATCAAAGGAAGGAGCCCACAAGGACCTTCCAGAGTTTAGGAGAGAAGAGGGGGGCTCAGATATCCTGGAATGGCCACTGCCCACTGAACTCTGATTCTAGGACAGACATGCCCTTGCTGCCCTGGCTGAGGCCCCCATAATCAGTCCCAGCTGTGGAAGCCCAGGTCTGGGGAGGAGAGGCGGTAACTGGGCAGAAGGCCTGTCCTTTCCTGCAGCCTTGGCCCTACAGGGTCTGGAGTCTTTCAGGCCAACAGCCCCTCCCCACATGGGCCAGGGCAGAATGAGGCTCCCCAGGAGGCAGGGTGGCTCCCCTCGCTGTGCTCAGGGGTGTTTGCAGGGAAAGGTAGCCTTCAGGGAGGAGGAGCNGGGCAGAAGGCCTGTCCTTTCCTGCAGCCTTGGCCCTACAGGGTCTGGAGTCTTTCAGGCCAACAGCCCCTCCCCACATGGGCCAGGGCAGAATGAGGCTCCCCAGGAGGCAGGGTGGCTCCCCTCGCTGTGCTCAGGGGTGTTTGCAGGGAAAGGTAGCCTTCAGGGAGGAGGAGCAGGTGTTTACCTGGTTAGGAGAGGCTTGGCTAAAGTTCAGGTTTAGCTACTTTACCACGCCCTGGGGGAAGGATATGCTGTTTGTTCCTCTGTTGCTGCCCTAAACCTCCCAGGGAAGGATGGGGCTAGATGGGACAGAGAAGCTGAGTGTCTGGGTCACCTCCGTGGAGATCCACAGCCACGTCTCCTGGCGTGGCCCCTCCTCCCACCAGACCTCTCTTGGGTGGGCAGAAACTTGTCCCAGCATGTCTGGCAGAGATGAGAGATGAGGAGACAGGGGACAGAGAGACAGAGGAAGACAGGAAGGACTCCGGGCAGCAGCAGGGTGATAAGGGCAGAGGAGGGGGCAAGGGAGAAGGCTCCAGAAGACACTCGAGCAGAGGCCCGGGCAGTGGGGCAGGGCTGCCCATTTTCCTGGACCAGAGGGAGGGAGCCACACAGGGCTGGCCCCCGTACACTACCCAGAAGTGGCGTCTTGGCCTTCTGGGGGCCCACGCATGCCTTTAGTTCTAAGGGTGTGTCTGAGGGCTGTGGCGCGTGATGGGATGGTGTGCTCTGGGAGGGGACTGCTTGTCAGCAATCTTCCCACCCCCCAGCCCCCACTCCTGTCAAGCTCCTTGATTATTTTTTCCTGTCAGTTCTGCCTCCAGGGACAGCTTCCCGCCCAGGATGTAAGGCAGGCAGCAGCTTGCCTGATTCAGCCTGGCCCTGGGGAGCCCCTGCTTTTAGGGGGCTGGATAATCTGAGGGAGTAAGACAAGAGAGACTCTTCCCACCGCCATTCTGGGAGCCAGGGAGGCCCCCCTCCCTGCCCCAGCTCTCTAACCTCTCCTCCGAGAGCAGGCCACGAGCCTTTGGGATGCAGCCAGATTCCTGCTGGCGGGTGGGCTGTGGGAGGATCAGCAGGCAGGCTACTGTTCTCTGCATCTCCCATCCCCCTCGCAGGGTGAGCCAGGCTCCTGCCTCCCCCAGCTTCCCCTCCCTGTGTCCAGGGCCTGCTTGTCGGAGTGAGACCAGAGAAGTGGAGGCAGTCAGGGCCTGACCCAAGGGCCTTGGCTCTGGGCCCAGTGCTGGGAACACAGTCCGTAAATATTTGGGGAGTGAATGGTGTCTGCCCCTCCCCACACAGCTGACTCCTGCAGCCACAGAAGGCCTGCCTCTGATCTGCGAGCAGCATCGAATATCTTGGGGTTCAGCCTGCTGGGCCTTTGACCAGGGCTATCCAGAAACAGAAAGCGTCTTCTTCATTCATTATGAAGGGCGATGTCATGTCAGCCATGCCCCTGCTTCGGGTTGGCCACAGGGTCAAGTGCAGCCTGGAGACCCCAAGCCTTCTCTCCTGGGTACAGAATGCCTTGCTGATGGATGCTTTTCTGAAATCCAGCTTCTGCCCTTCAGAGGCCCCTTTCCTTGGTATCGGGGTGGATATGAACCCGGTCTGACCTTTGGAAAGTGAGCTGAGGTCCTCAGCCTTCTCTACCGTGCCCCTCCTGGAGAGTTGTCTGCCTATCACCCTGTCTGGAAGGGCTCAGCCCTAGGTAGATGCCCCTAAACTCCTTGGGGGTCCCCCTCCTTGCCCTGCTGTGACCCTGGAGGGGAACATGCAGCCCTCAAATCCCCTCTCCCATGGCCTTGGATCAAGACAACAGAAATGTCTTTGAAGGAAGTCTCTGGACAGTTCCCGGGCCGGGCAGCTGGGAATTGGAGAGAGCCACTGGCCACCTGCAAGGGGATGGCTGAAGCCGTCTCAGGCTGCACCCTGCGTGCACTTCTAGGGCCTTGGGACAGGCTGCGAAGCGGGAGAGCTGGAGTCAGGGAAGAGGGTGTGCGTGTGAGCTTTTCCAACGCTGCTCCGTTGGCCTGCCCTCGCTTCGTGACACCCCCTTGGCCCATTGTCTTGTCAGTTAACGTTGGGCAAGTGATCATACGCCTCCAGGGCTTAGTCTCCTAGTGTGTGAAATGGGGTTCATAACAGTACCTACTCCAGAGGACTGTGGTAAGGGTCAGATGGAATAATGCGTACAGGGCACTTAGCACGGGGCAGAGAATACAAGAAACATCCAATACAGGCTGACCATTATGACTAAGGCTTTTCAGACTCAAAGCCCAAGTTCTCCACTTCCCTCAGCGCTGAGCTCTGGATGTGTGCTTCTCATGGCCTGGGGGAAGGAAGGCTGTGGAGGAAATAGAGTGTTTGGGGACTGGATGGACACCTGCCCCAACCTGCCTGCCCTGAGCAGGCCGACCTGCTCTCGTCCACGGTTGCCCTCTCCATTGGGTTCTCGTGGGACCCCAGATCTGCTACCTTCCCCCACACTCTTCCCACTTAGCCAGCCTGGTGCCCACCCCATATCCAGGAAGAAGGACATAAACACAGCCAGGATGGATTAGAGCTCCCAGCATCCTCTCCGGAAGCACCAGGATGGTTGGGGCTCAAGGGAGGTCTGGGGGCCAGGGGAGGCACCATTCAGGAGCTTAGCAGAGAGGGAGCAAGGTGGTCCCAACTAAAGGTGGTGTTCAGACCCTTGCCACCTCGGCCTGCGTACATAGTGGGTATGAAGTGGTACTTCCTTGTGGATTTCATTTGCATTTCCCTGATGACCAGTGATGTTGAGCTTAGTGCTTATTGGTCATTTGTTTATTTTCTTTGAGGAAATGTCTATTCAAATGCTTTTTAACCACCTTGCTGGCAGCAAGTCACTGGTTTGTCCTGCCTATGCCCATTCTCCCCACTGCAGCCTGTCCTCTGCTAAGTGAGGCTCTCGCCAGGCCCTTTCTTCCTTGCTTAAATCCTTAATGGCTCCCCTTTGCTTGCCGCTGAACTTGCCAAACTATGTTCTGTGAAAAGTGTTTTGGGAGAGGTCAGGAGAGGTTCCTTTGAATATAGTTCCATGGTCAAGTTATGGTCATAGTTTTGGGAAATGTTATCTTCTCTCACCCATGCCAGGAGTTTGCCAACATATGTTGGCCCAGAGAAGTCCCAAAGCACGCACTCCCCCTCCTTAATCCAACATTTCCCAAATGAATTTGATGATAAATTCACACTCCCCCCACCTTTTTTTTTCTTTCTGACAGATTTATTGAGATATAACTCACATATCATACAACCAACTCCCTTCAAGGGTGCAACTGAAAGGTTTTAGTCACAGAGACGTGCTGCTGCTGCTGGGTCGCTTCAGCTGTCGCTGAAGGTCGCTCTTTCCGATGCTATGAACTGTAGCCCACCAGTCTCCTCTGTCCCTGGGATTCTCCAGGCAAGAATACTGGAGTGGGTTACTGCACCCTCCTCCAGGGCATCTTCCCAACCCAGGGATCAAACCCGTTTCTCTTACGTCTCTTGCATGAGCAGGCAGGGTCTTTACCACTAGCGCCCCCCGACGTCCAGCCCTCACTAGTATCAATTTTGGAGCATTTTCATCATCCCCAAAAGAAATTCCAGACGCCAACCTGCCCTCCTCGTTCCTTCCTCTCAACCCTGGAAAACGACTAATCTACTTTCCATTTCAGTATCTGCCTGTAATGGACTCATCCTGGATGCAGCCTTTTGTGACTGACGTCTTTTCACTCAGCAAAATGTTCTCGTGGTTCACTCCCATTGTAATGTGTATCAGCACTTCATTCCTTTTTGTGGCCAAATAGCTGCCCATAGTGTGGATAAGCTACATTTTGTTTCTTCACTCATCAGTGGATGGACATTAGTCTTGCTTTTACTTTGGAGCTATTTTGAATAATGCTGCTATCAACATTCATGCACAAGTTTCTGTGGGAACGTGTGTTTTCATTTCTCTTGAAGTACATACTTGGGAGTGGAATTGCTGGGTCAAACGGTAACTCTCTGTTTAACTATTTGAGGAAATTCCAGACTATTTTGAAGCAATTGGATCATTTTACATTCTTGCCAGCAGTGTATGAGGGCTCCAGTTCCTCCACAACTTTGCCAACACTTATTTGACTTTTTGGATCTAGCCATCCCAGCAGCTTCCCTGGTCGCTCAGTGGTAAAGAATCCACTTGCCTTGCAGGAGACGTGGGTTGATCCCTGGATTGGGAAGATCCTGGAAAAGGAAATGGCAACACACTCCAATATTATGGCCTGGGAAATCTCACTGACAGAGGAGCCTGGCAAACTGCATTCCACGGGGTCGCAAGAGTCGGACACCACTTATAGACTAAAACCAAAACAATATAGACAATCCCTATAGGTGTCAAATGATATTTCATTGTGGTTTGTGATTTGTATTTCCCTAATGCAGAGAAAGAGCAGAGAAAAGCAGAGAAAGAGCAGAGAAAGCAATGGAAACCCACTCCAGTGTTCTTGCCTGGAGAATCCCAGGGATGGGGGAGCCTGGTGGGCTGCCATCTATAGGGTTACACAGAGTCGGACACGACTGAAGTGACTTCGCAGCAGCGGCAGGCAGCCTCTAAGCAACAGAAGTTTACGTCTTACTGTTCCAGAGGCTGGAAGTCCAAGACCAGGGTGTCAGCATGGTCTGGTGAGGGCCTCTTCTGGGTCGCAGACTTCTTGTTACAACCTCACATGACAGAAGGGGCTAGGCAGCTCTGTGNACGACTGAAGTGACTTCGCAGCAGCGGCAGGCAGCCTCTAAGCAACAGAAGTTTACGTCTTACTGTTCCAGAGGCTGGAAGTCCAAGACCAGGGTGTCAGCATGGTCTGGTGAGGGCCTCTTCTGGGTCGCAGACTTCTTGTTACAACCTCACATGACAGAAGGGGCTAGGCAGCTCTGTGGGCCTCTTTTATAAGGATACTAATCCCAGTCATGAGGGCAAATCCTTCATGACCTCATAACCTCTCAGAGGCCCCACTTCCTGAAATCGTTATCTTGGGAATTAGGATTCCAACATATGAACTGGGGGGAGGGGGACACAGGCATCTAGATCAGAGCATCAATTGATCTATTTTTCTTTTGTTGTTTGCACTTTTGGTGTTCTATATAGGAATCCACTGCCAAGTAGAAGACCACAGGGACTCACCCCTATGTTTCCTTCTAAGAGTTGTATAGGTTTACCTCTTATATTTAGGTCTTTGATCCATTTCGAGTGAAGTTTTGCGTATGATCTGAGGTAGCCATCCACTTTCATTCTTCTGCATGTGAATGTCCAGTCCTCCCCTGAGCCTCCCTCGTATACTTACAAAACATCCAGGAGCATCTCATGGAAACCTGGGGCTTCGGGGAACACCGCTTGGGAACTGCCAACCTCCATGACCAGGTCCAAGTTTCTTAGCCTAGTCAAAGCCTCTCACCATCTGCCCTCAACTGGCCTCTTGCTGTTCCTTAGACTTGCACTGGGTATTTCTGCCTCCACAGCTTAAGTATATGCTGTTCTAACACTTCCCCCAACACTAACACTATCACATTCACACGTACCATTCATCTTTTTCTACTAAAATTCACTCATCCTCTAAGGAATACTAATACCTAACATTTATCGAGCACTTGTTATGTACCATGTTCCCAAGTGCTTTATTTGTAATAGTATCTTATTTAATCCTTACAATAACCCAATCCTTATAATAACCCTCAGACATATATATGCCTATTATCCCCATTTTACAGATGAGGGAATTGAAATTCAACATGTGTAAGTAAACTGCCCAAGGTTACACAGTTAGCAAGTGATGGAAGGGGAATTTAAATCCAGACCATCTGTCTCTAGAGTTCTTGTAAATCACTGTCCTCCTATCAACCTTCGCTTATCACCACCACGCTGCCAACTACCTCACTGGCACCAAAATATATTTATTGAACTCCACTATGTGTTTCCCCCTTTATGGATCACAGCCTTGTCGAGCTGAAGGGGCTTGCATAACTCAGCGAAGCTATGAGCCATGCTGTGCAGGGCTACCCAAGACAGGTGGGTCATAGTAAAGAGTTCTGGCAAAATAGAATCCACTGGAGGAGGAAATGGCAAACCACCCTGGTATTCTTGCTGTGAGAACTCCAGGGACAGTATGAAAAGGCAAAAATGATATGTCACTGGAAGATGAGCCCCACAGATCAGAAGGTGTCCAACCTACTACTGGGGACGAGCAGAGGGCAGTTACTAACAGCTCCAGAAAGAACGAAGCGGCTGGACTAAAGTGGAAACGACACTCAGTTGTGGATGTGTCTCATGGTGAAAGTAGTCTGATGCTGTAAAGAACAATATTGTACGGGAACCTGAAATGTTAGGTCCGTGAATCAAGGTAAATTGGAAGTGGTCAAGCAGGAGATGGCAAGAGTGAACATCGACATCTTAGGAATCAATTAACTGGAAGGGACTGGAATGGGCAAGATGACCATCTGATCATCAATTCAGATGACCATTATATCTACTACTGTGGGCAAGAATCCCTTAGAAGAAATGGAGTAGTCAACAAAAGAGTATGAAATGCAGTACTTGGGTGCAACCTCAAAAAACAACAGGATGATCTCGGTTTGTTTCCAAGGCGAACCATTCAACATCACAGTAATCCAAGTCTATGCCCCAACCACTGATGCTGAAGAAGATGAAGCCGACCAGTTCTGCGAAGACCTACAACACCTTCTAGAGCTAACACCAAAAGGAGATATCTTTTTCATCATAGGGGACTGAAATGTAAAATAAGAAATTAAGAGACACCTGGGGTAACAGGTAAGCTTGGCCTTGGAGTGCAAGATGAAGAAGGGCAAAAGTGAACAGACTTTTGTCAAGAGAACATGCTGGACATAGCAGACACCCTCTTCCAATGACACAAGAGATGACTCTACCCATGGACACCACCAGATGGTCAATACCAAAATCAGACTGATATTCTTTGCAGCCAAAGATGGAGAAGCTCTGCTGCTGCTGCTGCTGCTAAGTCACTTCAGTCGTGTCTGACTCTGTGAGACCCCATAGACGGCAGCCCACCAGGCTCCGCCATCCCTGGGATTCTCCAGGCAAGAACACTGGAGTGGGTTGCCATTTCCTTCTCCAGGAGAAGCTCTATCAGTCAGCAAAAACAAGACCTGGAGCTGACTGTGGCCCAGATCATGAGTCCTATTGCAAAATTCAGGCTTCAATTGAAGAAAATAGAGAAAACCACTAGGCCATTCAGGTATAATTTAAACCAAATTCCTATGATTATACAGTGGAAGTGATGAATAGACTCAAGGGAGTAGATCTGGTAGACAAAGTGCCTGAAGAACTATGGAAGGAAGTTTGTAACATTGTACAAGAGGCAGTGACCAAAAGCATCAGAGAAAGAAACATAAGAAGGCAAAGTGGTTGTCTGAGGAGGCAGTAACCGAGAAAGGGAAAAATACATGCAACTGAATGTAGAGTTCCAGAGAATAGCAAGGAGAGATAAGGCCTTCTTAATAGAACAATGCAACGAAATAGAGGAAAACAATAGAGTGGGAAAGACTAGAGATTTCTTCAAGAAAACTGGAGATATCAAGGGAACATTTCATGCAAGGATGGGCACAATTAAGGACAAAAATGCTAAGGACCTAAGAGAAGCAGAAGAGATTAAGAAAAGGTGGTAAGAATACACTGAAGAACTGTATAAGAAAGGTCTTAATGATTCAGTAACCATGATGGTGTGGTCACTCACATAGAGCCAGACATCCTGGAGTGTGAAGGCAAGTGGGCCTTAGGAAGAATCATTAAAAACAAAGCTAGCAGGGTGATGGAATTTCAGCTGAGCTATTTAAAAATTTAAAAGACGATGTTGTTAAAGTGCTGCACTCAATGTGTCAGCAAATTTAGAAAACTCAACAGTGGTCATAGGACTGGAAAAGGTCAGTTTTCATTCCAATCCCAAAGAAGTACAATGCCAAAGAATGTTCAAACTAATGTAGAATTGTGTTCATCTCACATGCTAGTAAGGTTATGCTCAAAATCCTTCAAGCTAGACTTCAACAGTATGTGACCCAAGAAATTCAAGATGTACAAGCTGGGTTTAGAAAAGGCAAAGGAACCAGGGATCAAATTGCTAACATTCACTGGATCATAGAGAAAGCAAGGGAATTCCAGAAAAACATCTACTTCTGTTTCAAAGACTACACTAACGCCTTTGACTGTGTAGATCATGACAAACTATGGAAAATTCTTAAAGAGATGGGAATATGTCTCCTGAGAAAACTGTATGCAGGTCAAGAAGCAACAGTTAGAACTGGACATGGAACAACAGACTGGTTCAAAATTGGGAAAGAAGTATGACAAGGCTGCATATTAGCACTTTACTTATTTAACTTTCATGCAGAGTATTTCCTTTCTCCAGGGGATCTTCCCAACCCAGGGATCGAACCTGGATCTCCTGCATTGTAGGCAGATTCTTTATCTACTGAACCACAGGGACAGTATGTAGAGAATGACAAACCTAGACAGTGTATTGAAAAGCAGACATCATTTTGCTGACAAAGGTCCGTATATAAGCTATGGTTTTTCCAGTAGTCATGTACGCATGTGAGAGTTGGACCATAATGAAGGCTGAGTGCCAAGGAATTAATGCTTTTGAACTGTGGTGTTGGAGAAGACTCTTGAGAGACCCTTGGACTGCAAGTAGATCAAACCAGTCAATCCTAAAGGAAATCAGTCTGGAATACTCAGTGGAAGAACTGATGCTACAGCTCCAATACTTTGGCCACTGATGCAAAGAACTGACTCATTGGAAAAGATTCTGATTCTGGGAAAGATTGAAGACAAAAGGAGAAGGGGACAGCAGAGGATGAGATGGTTAGATAGCACCACTGACTCGATGGACATGAGTATGAGCAAACTCTGGGAGATAGTGGGAGAAGGCAATGGCACCCCACTCCAGTACTCTGGCCTGGAAAATCCCATGGACAGAGGAGCCTGGTAGGCTGCAGTCCATGGGGTCCTAAGAGTGGGACACGACTTAGCAACTGAACAACAATGCGTTTTGTTGAAACACCAGGTTAGCTCATGGCTGAAGAACTAATAGACCTGCACTGACAGAGCTGGAAGGGCCTCAGGCTGCCTGGAATGTGCGGGACATTTGAGGATAACAACCCGATCTGANCCTAAGAGTGGGACACGACTTAGCAACTGAACAACAATGCGTTTTGTTGAAACACCAGGTTAGCTCATGGCTGAAGAACTAATAGACCTGCACTGACAGAGCTGGAAGGGCCTCAGGCTGCCTGGAATGTGCGGGACATTTGAGGATAACAACCCGATCTGATGGGCAGGGAAGCTCTGTGACATACCCAGGGTCACAAGGTCGGGCAGAAACCAGGTCAGGACCCAGTCTCTCCCCATCCCGGCAGCAGCTCTGACACCATGCCTGCTGTGTCTCCAGTCAACACACATTTTCCTGAATTCCTTCTCTGTGCCGGGCCCTAGTCTGAGCTCCATCTGAGGCAAAGAGAACAAGACCCCCGGGACCTGGTCCTGCCTCTTTCCCTGGACACAGTGGGGCTTAGGCCTGACGGGGCTCCTCCCGGGTTTCAAGGGTTATCCCCTGGGCTCCGACTCAGCTTTCCCTGCTCCTTTGGAGGAAGCACTGAGAATGGGAGATGACAGGCCGTCAAAGGCACAGGGCTGGCCGGGAGGAAGGGCCCCAGGTCCAGTTCATTTCCTGGCACCCTTGTTTGCCGTGTGCCCTTGACTTCCGGTGGCTGTTTCCGCCCCACCCATAGCCTCCCTGGCTGAGTGGGCAGCTGGCCTGGGACTGGAATTCTCCTGCCATCCTCAGTTTGAGCTGTCTCTCAGCTGGGCAGTCCCCCAAAGCCCAGTAGAGCCAGACGAGAATCCTGCTCTCTCTTCCAGCTGCATGACCTTGGACCTGTCACTTTGCTAGGCTGGCCCTTGGCTTCCTCTTCTGGAAAAGGGGATGATGAGACTGACCTCACAGGTTTATCATGAAGAATAAAGGATGTACTATACATAAGGGGCCTGGCACAGTGAGACTTCCAGCACAAAATATTGTCCCTTTTCTCAGCCTAGCTGTCCCCAGTTTTCCCCTCCAGGAAGGCTTCCAGGATACCCCCTTCCCCCTGTGTCCTCATCCCTGTGTTGGGGTCCCACTCTGAGCCCTGGGGAAAGCCAACCGGGCTCCTCCATGATGGAGGTGCTATGATGGGGTTCCCCAGATGCTGATACCTCCACAAGCTCTCAAGTATCCATCTCACCCACACTGATGTGTCCACGTACCACAAGGAATGGGGCTGAAGGGGACCCACGGGGAATTTCAAGTGTTTTTCAATGTACCCGTTCAATTCAATGCACATTATTGATCTCCACGCCAAGCAGAGTATTGTGGCAAGAGCTTTTGGCAGGGTGGAAAGAGAGGGGGCCTGAGCTTGACTTTTCCTGGAGGACTGAGCTGTAGAGGGAGAGATAGCCACTGCCTCCCCACTCTCATCCCAATTAAAAAAATAATGTTTATTGAGCTATTACTATGTGATAGGCACTGTACAAGTTCTCTTTTACTCTCCATAATGACGCAATGGTTAGGGTGCAGTTTGTAATTCAGTCTTACAAATACAGAAATTGAGGCACAAAGAGCTTAAGCAACTCCACTCAAGTAAGTGGCATCTGGCCAAATGTGACAAACACTGGATCAGAGGGAGAAACATGGTTATGCTGGAGCAGAAAGCATCCAGCGAGATCCAGGGAGCTTGGGAAGACAATGGGTTTCGGTTGGTTTTGAAGGAAGGGGACCTGTCCATGGGCAGGAGGAGGCTGGAGCACCGCCTGCAGGCAAGGGCCTCAGGAAGGGGGTGAGCAGGCATTTGGGAGACGCGGATCTGCCTGGCAGCTGGGGCTGTGTGGGGAGGACAGGCATGTGGAGGACAAGGGCAGAAGGTAAGCAGGACAGACACGGGGGACCTCAAGACCCTGCTGAGGACCTGGGCTTTGGGTTTGGTTCTGCAAGGCATCTAAGTAGGGTGTTGAGTGGGGTCAGATCAGAGGAGAGTGGAGGGCTTCCTGGGGCTAGGTGATGGTTGTCTAGGAAGAGAGAAGGGAAAGGCATGGTGGGCGGCCTGCTGTCAGCTGCTCCCCATGTATGATCAGTTACCCTTCCAACAGTCCCTTTGATCATCACCCCTTTGCTAATAAACTGAGCCTCAGAGCTGTCCAGAGGTGGGTTAGAGGTGAATAACATTGGGGTAGGGGTAAGGGCCCCCTCCCTGGGGTGGGGCCAGGGCCCAAACCACGTCTCCCCAGTAGTGGCAAGGGTAGGTGTGTAGCGCTCTGAGGTCTTCTCAGGGTGTCTGTGGGCACAGAGAGGAGGGTGATTATGGAATGAATGAGGTAGGGCCCCTGGATTACAACTGGGGTCACCAAGAGCTAGAACCCAGGGGGCTGGAAGGAAGGAAGGACAGAGCTGAGGGGCTGGAGCCCAGGGTGCAGGTGATGAGACACCTGGTGGGTTGGGACCCCAGGGACTACCTTCAGTGAGCTTGCTTGGGCCCAGGCTGACCACTGGCACCAGGCTGACATGGCCTGATCAATAGCAAAGCTCAGGCTCGTGCTCCTGAGGAAAGGTGCTGGAGAACGTTCCTCTGCAAACCTTGGTGTCACTTCTGGACTCTGGCCTTCTTGTCTGTCTCTAGCTCTGTCCTGGGGCCCGGGGCAGA
The DNA here is from genome assembly GCA_006410615.1 of Neotragus moschatus. Classification (NCBI taxonomy): domain Eukaryota; kingdom Metazoa; phylum Chordata; class Mammalia; order Artiodactyla; family Bovidae; genus Neotragus; species Neotragus moschatus. Next base: position 11,836,702 of record SJYA01002932.1, on the reverse strand, counting down.
TTGCCAGCCAGACGTGCATCTCCACTCAGGAGGCCCTAGAGGTCCCCCAGACTTACTGGTTGTCCTGTTGTGGATCCCACCCATGACCCCTGCCTCCCACGGCCACCAGCTCCTTCCTGCCCACACTCCTTGCCCAAACATCTCACAAATCTACGGTAAGGCAGCTCCTCACCCCTTATCTTTTCCAATCCCACATCCACCCACAGATGGGTCTCCCTGACTCCAAACCAGAGGAAGCTTTTGAACCCACAAAGCCTGTCAGCTTACTCCAAAGCATGAACCTGTCATTTCCCTTCAGTTCCGAGGAGGGCGAGCTGGAGCCCAGACTCCAGGCTCTAGTGCTTTCCTGGGCGCGTCCCTTACAGCCAGCTGTGCTTGTGATTGCTGCCCTACCTACTGCATATCCACGCCCCCTCCCACCACACTTCTGGCTCTTCCCTCCCCAGCCCCACCCTCAAGTTCCCTTCTCCCTCCCTGCAGTAGACTGAGTTCTCACCCTACCTCAGAGCTACATCTGTCAGTGGCGAGGCTCAGGGCAGCTGTGTCATTAAGGGCGTGGCCTTGACATCCTCCAAGCTCCATCAGTTTCCTTCCCTCAGATGAGCCCCTGACATCCAGGGCAATCCTCCAGAGGCAGAAAGCTACATCTCTCAGGGAGTGTTTTACAGGAAAGTAAAATCTCCTTCACCGTTGACCTCATCATGCCAACACGTAACCGAAAAGGGCAGCGTCAGGGCCTGTCTGGAACCCCTGCCTGCCCCGCCCGCCCCCGCTAAATCATTCTTTGTCCCAACTCTTCCCTCAGCACCCTTTCCTCCCTCTCCCCACCCTCCTGGCTGCCTGAGTCATTTATAACCCAGGGCCCTGGTTTTTGTGGGCGATGCTGTAATATCCTGCCTTATCCCTGCCAGAGAGTCCACCTGCTCTCCTGTCAGGTAGGACTCCTGGTATTTCAACAGGAACCTTCAGGAGACAGGCCTTAAGCCACAGGAGGGTTGCCCAAAGGTGAGAATTTCTGTGATCCTGGCAGGAAAGAAGGCAGCCATGAGGAGGAGGAAATTCTGCTGCCTCTCAGATCAGACTCCAGACGGGCACCCTGCTTTGCACACCAGTCTCCGGGTCCTGCGAGCAGGCCTGTGTCTCCCCTCTCTGTCTACCCTGTAATCTACTCTTTAGCTCGCTGAAACTTGCAAGCAGATTTCAAATCAGCACTCACCAGCCCCACAGACCTTCTTGCCACCCCTGGCCGCTCCAGGCTGAGGTTAGAAGTGAGGGGCTTGGAGAGTCGGGGGAGCGCTAGGATGAGGGGCGAGAGCTGGGAGGAGGCTACAACCTGTGTGACTCAGGGTCTGGCCTGAGTATAATCACACTAGAAGCCCAGCCTACAAGTCCAGAGCGGCAGGGAGGAGGAAGTGAGTCAATGGGCATAGCCATTCATGCCTCAGAGTTCTGACTTTCCTTTTCAACCCACTGAGCCAAGACATTTGTCCCAACATGATCCCATGGTCGGGGAGGGGCAGGGAGCAAGAGGGTATTTATGAGACAGACCTGACCTCTCACTCACTTCTACTGGGTTCCCTTTGTTAGGGTCATAGAGAATATGTGGCCAGCTGAATTCAGACACACTGTGGCTGAAGATCTACTGAGTGTGAGGGACTGTCATGGGTGCTGGAAATACAGGTGTAATTGACATGGAGCACAACTATCAGTGAGATACTTCCAGGTCCCAGTTCTGCTGTTTCTCTATGAACCTCTGAGTCTGGTATCTTTATGTTCAAATTATAGTGAGGAGACTAAGAGGTGGAGAGACCTGTCCAAGGTCATAGTCCTATCCCATCACAGAGCCTCTTGATGAAAGTGAAAGAGGAGAGTGAAAAAGTTGGCTTAAAACTCAACATTCAGAAAACGAAGATCATGGCATCTGGTCCCATCACTTCATAGCAAATAGATGCGGGAAAAATGGAAACAGTGACAGACTTTATTTACTTTGACTCCAAAATCACTGCAGATGGTGACTGCAACCATGAAATTAAAAGACACTTGTTTCTTGGAAGAAAAGTTATGACCAACCTAGACAGCATATTAAAAAGCAGAGACATTACTTTGTCAACAAAGGTCCATCTAGTCAGAGCTATGGTGTTTCCAGTAGTCATGTATGGATGTGAGAGTTGGATCATAAAGAAAGCTGAGCGCCAAAGAATTGATGCTTTTAAACTGTGTTGTTGGAAAAGACTCTTAAGAGTCCCTTGGACTGCAAGGAGATCCAACCAGTCCATCCTAAAGGAAATCAGTTCTGAATATTCATTGCAAGGACTGATGCTGAAGCTGAAGCTCCAATACTTTGGACACCAGATGCAAAGAATTGATTGGAAAAGACCCTGATGCTGAGAAAGATTGAAGGCAGGAGAAAAAGGGGACGACAGAGGATGAGATGGTTGGATGGCAGCGCCGACTCAATGGATGTGAGTCTGAGCAAGTTCCGGGAGTTGGTGATGGACAGGGAGGCCTGGAGTGCTGCAGTCCATGGGGTTGCAAAGAGTCAGGCACAACTGAGCAACTGAACTGAACTGATAGTCCTATCAGTCTATAACCACACTATGAGCCCAGCCTACAAGTCAGTACAAGGTCTGGAAGATGCAAAAATGATTACATCTCTGTGTGTGTGTGTGTGTGTGTGTGTGTGTGTGTGTGTCCTCAGGGTACAAGGGGGCAGGAGTGAAGGAATAAAGTGAAAATTCATTAAAGATTTTGAAGGACAGGTGGAGATTTTCCAAGTGGACAGGGGGGTATGGGGTATGCCAGGCAGAGGGCTCAGCTTGTGCAAAGGTCAAGTGGCACAGACCAGCCCTGGAGTGTCCATGGAATCCTGCTGGGGGTGAGGCACTGAGATACAGGTCGTTACAGAGAAGCAGGCGGTGGGGACAAGGGGAAGGTGCTGAGCAAGATCTGGACACTCAGAATCCGGGAGGGCTGCGGGTGGCCAGCTGGAGGTGGTTGACAGGAGCGGGCCTGGAGGCACTTGGGTGGGGGCCATCAGCAGGGAGGGGAATGGTAACACACAAACAGGGATCCGGGAGGCAGAGGGAGGAGCAAGAGCAGAAGCCCAGGGTGGGCCGAGGAGTCCTGCAAGGGAGTGAGGTGTTGGCAAGAGACAGAGAGGAAGGAGGGCCAAGAGAGGGCGAACCAGGGTTCCTGCTGCCCCCCCCAGAGGGGGCAGGGGCAAAGAATCAGAGACTACTACTGGGTGTGCCCCTCAGAGGAGGCTGGTGCCCAAGGAGATAAGGTTCCAGTGAGGGCAGAATCCCTACTTCGGGGACGTGACTTCTAAGCTCTAGAGACTTAGAAGAACGGAAAGCAGCCAAGATGATTGGGGCATGGGGGAAGCAGGGTGCCTGGTATCTCGGGTACCTGACTACCTTGGGCATCTCAGTATTTTCAGCTGTAAAGTGGGTGACATCTCCATCTCATAAAGCTATTAGGAGATATACATAAAGGGCTGGCTATATAGTAGGTGCTCAGTAAACATTAGCTCCCTTTCTGAATTCAAATGCACATAAAACATCCAGAGACAAATAGTCACACAGGCAAACATGTGTAAGTGTGTAAGGGATGACATGCACAGACATGTTCCAACCTACATGTGTGTGGGAATGCTCCATGGACAAGCACACACATGTGGCCCTCCACCCCTAGCAGAGTCTCTAGGACATTTGTGGGAGTGGAAGGCGGGTGTAGATGAAGCCCGGCACCTGTCCAGATTTCACACCTGAGCACAGAACTCTGCCAGTAAGAAGGCATCTCCCCAAGGGGGCTGGTGACTCAGCTCAGCTGGGGCCACCAAGTGGCCTGTCAAACTTGAAGGGGCCACCTTGGCAAGAAGTAGAGATGCTATAGAGCCCACCCAAGTCCTGAACTCCCAGTCAGACGGCCAAGGCATGTGCAGCAAGGCCTAGGCCATGGGGGACAGCAAGGGAACCATGGAGAGGGTCAGAGGAACTAGAAAGGCAAAGTGGCTGGCCAGCACAGAACTTTCCTGATGTCTGGGGCCTACTCACCAGGCCCCTGTGGGGGTCACTCTGTTCTTTCCTTCCTCTACCCCTTGCATAACCCCTCCCCCCAACACACACACACACCTTTACCTAAGTCCAAGTCAGATCAGTGCCTTGGGGCCTTCTCATTCACTCTCTCCCTCCCTCCTTCTGCCCCTTTTCATCCCACTTCACCCACTGCCCAAATTATTACAGCTGTCCTCCAGCCCAGTTCCTCCTGGCAATGCCAACTTCATGCTACAGCCAGAATGTTCTTTCTAACAACCTTCCATTGTTCCATAATCACCAGCCCTAAAATATAATGCGATGTGGACCTAGCCTCTTAAAATCTGAGAGCTTTCAGAATGTGAGGCCAAGATGAAACTCTGGCCTCCTGAAGATGCTCTCATTCATTTCTGAGCCTCTGGAGGTTCTCCGCTCTGTGCCAGGACATAGCAGGTTGTCAGTGAATGCTTGAGACTGACAGATTCTGAGCCAGAGATGTTTCTTGGCCTGGGTGCCTGTTCTGACCCCATATCTGGGTCACAGGAGAAAGGAAATCTGGTAAATCCATTCATGTTTCACTGCTTCCCTCTCCCTCCCCAGTAATCTGCATTTTCAATTCAAGTCAGGGACAGAGACCTGAGTCTTAGTTCAACAGCTGAGATTTGGTCCACTTAGTTCAACAAATACTAGGAGCCTTGGGATACAGGGATGCCAGGTGAGGAATAATAAGGGATTTCTTCCAGCTCTTTCATTTCATAGATGGGCAAACTGAGGTCTGGAGGACTTGACTTCTAAGCTGTAGTGTCCTGGAAGAACAGAAGGCAGCCAAGATGATTGGGGCATGGGGGAAGCATGGTGCCTGGTGGAGCTACCTTGGGCATCTCAGTATTTTTAGCTGTAAAGTGGGTGACATCTCCACCTCAAAGGCTATTAAAAGATATACAAAAAGGGGTGGCTACACAGTAGCTGCTCAGTAAACATCAGCTCCCTTTCTGAATTCAAATGTACAGAAAACATCCAGAGACAAATAGTCANGTGGAGCTACCTTGGGCATCTCAGTATTTTTAGCTGTAAAGTGGGTGACATCTCCACCTCAAAGGCTATTAAAAGATATACAAAAAGGGGTGGCTACACAGTAGCTGCTCAGTAAACATCAGCTCCCTTTCTGAATTCAAATGTACAGAAAACATCCAGAGACAAATAGTCAATAGGCAACATGTAACTTGTACAAGGTGAGAGGGCAGAACATAGCCTGCATTCAGCCCTTTTGGCACCACAATTCTACTCCATCCATATCTCTCCATCTATGTGCTGACTTTCCTGTGAGAAGCAAGTGAGCAAGTGGTGTGGTCTGGGGATCTGGGAGAGTGAGATGCGGGCAAGTGGAGTGTTGCATGGGGCGGGCTGCAGAGGAAAGCTGGTATGAACACATAAATGGAATAAATGGAAGGTCCTTTACAGCATCTGATGTTTTCATATTACAACTGGGAAAACTGTACCCCAAGCTAAGCCCTGACTCTTCTGCTTTCCTCTCTCTTGAGGTGCCCTCTTGCTAGTCCTTTCCTTCTCACTTGTCCAGATATTCCTCCTCCAGGAAGCCTCTCTCGCGCTAAAGCAGAACTCACAGTTTGTACGTTGTTGTGGTCACCCACGGAGACAGATGGATCCCCATCCAAGATCTGGTTCAGTGTCATGACTGATGATATCACATGCACGCCAAGACGGAATGTCAAGTTTTATTATTTATGTAATTGAGGTCTCTGGAGGAGCAGGGCCGGCTTCTCTCAAGCAGGTCCAAAATGGCTTGAGAGAGGGAGGAAAGGAGACTGGCCGGGGTTTTTACTGTGGTGAGGGAGTGAGGTTGGGGGAGCATTTGTGAGGAAAGGGGCTTGCACGGTTCAAATCTCCCGTGGACAGCAAAGGAGGCAGCGCAGCACCCAGGCTGAAGAGGCAGAGGGGACCGCTGACGAGGTATCAGCAGTCAGACATCAAAGTATGGTCTCAAACTCTTCATTACACATGCTGTTCTCTGGGTCAACATTTCTAGTGGCTCACTTCTCTACAGGGAAGAGTTGGCCTGATAAAGTCAACTGAGGGATGAGATGAGGCTGTGGATGATAATGCCACTGGACTGTGGATTTCTCTTTCCACATCTCTCCAGCGCAGAGACCCTTCCAGTCCCTTCATCTCTCCACCTTCATTCCATCTCCCCCAGATCTGTCTGCTGCGCTGTGCTCAGTCATGTCCGACTCTTTGCAACCCCATGGACTGTTGCCTGCCAGGCTTCTCTGTCTGTGGGTATTCTCCAGGCAAGAATACTAGAGTGGATTGCCATGCCCTCCTCCAGGGGATCTTCCCNAGAGGCAGGATCATCAGGGGACAACAGAGAAGCAACTTTCCAACCTGTTCTGTGTCTAGCTCCTTTTAGACCCAAGAACCTGAGCCCCACATCCCCTCACCATTTTCCCTTTTTATTTTGCCGAGATCTCTAAGCCACTCTCAAATCCAGCACCTCTGGTCTTCCAAAAAGTGTTTCTAACCCTCAGAGCAGGTTTCGGAATTCTGGAAAGGCAATGCGGGTCCAGGCATTTCTATGGGAAGAGAGAAAAGCTGGGAGACCTCTTTCCACTCCTCTCCTGCAAAAGCAGAGGTGCACGGGGCCATGGAGACTCTGTTCCTGAGTCCCTGCTGTGGGCTTAGCCATGTGTGTTGGGGGGGGTCCCCCAGGTCTGTGCCCACCGCTACACCCAGGTGCTGTGGTCGGGGTCAGAGGACCAGCGGCGCATGGTGGGCAAATGCTATGTGAGAGGCAACGACCTGGAGCTGGACGCCAGGGATGACTGGCAGACTTACCACAACGAGATGTGCAACAGCAACACTGACTACCTGGAGACGGGCATGTGCCAGCTGGGCACCAGCGGCGGCTTCACCCAAAACACCGTGTACTTTGGCGCTCCTGGTGCCTACAACTGGAAAGGTGGGGACTGTGGGGGAAGGGAAGAAGAGCAGAGACCACCACCCCTGTTAGGCCCTGAAGCAGTCTGCCAGAGCTTCCACACAAGAGGGCAGAGGAGAGCATGCCCTTGCCAACATCAGCAACCACCTCAACCTCTGATATTTTAAAGTGCTTTCTAGGTACCAGAGGTACACCTATTATCTTAATTACTCTTAAAATGCAAGTATTATTATACCCATTTTACAGAAAACTGAGCCTTGGAGAAGTAGAATAAATTGCCCAAGGCCAGTAGTAAGTCCTGAAATGTGTATTGAAATGTAGGTCCATCTGATGCCAGGTTAACCATTTAAAAACTTATTAAAAAATAAAACACATTCCTGGTATAAAACTACTAAACGGTACAGTAAAATAAACAGGCAGAGCGCCCTTCTTCTCCCACATCTCCCTGTCACATTTCCCAGTGTATACTGCTAAGTGTCTCATGGGTCCTTCCAGACCCATTTTAGAATATATAGGTATCTTAAGAAACACAACACCCACACAGAAAATCATTTTAAATGTATTGTTCTGTTACTTCCTCCTCATCTATCAATAAATTTCGGACATGTTTTCACGTCAGTACCTACAAGGCAATCTTTTGAGAGTGCTGCAGAGTATTTTCTTGTATCAAAACCCATGCTTTGATTCTGCCGCACCACATGCTGCCTTTCAGGCGTCTGACGGCTCACACACCCTCCACCTGCCTCTCTCCACCGCAGGCTGTAGCCACAGCGACCTCTTTTCCCTTACTGCACCTGTTATTGCAGAATCAACAAGCAGAGGGAGCCCAGAATCTTGTTCTTCTTTTTAAAAAATTGCAGTATAGTTGATGTACAATATTATGTTAGTTTCAGGTGTATAACATAGTGGTCAGCATTTCAATACATTGTAAAGTGATCACCCCTATAAGCCAAGAAACCATCTGTCACCCTTCAAAGTGATTACATTATTATTGACTATATTTTTTATGTGGTATGTTACATCCCAATGATTTATTTATTTTGTCCTCTTGACCAACAGGTTGCCCAGGGCATAGTCACAGCTCTGGGCTCACCTGAGGCTGAAGCCCCTGCTCACTCTGCTAGTCTTACTTCCCACTCCTTGGCAGGGCCAGGGTACTCTCCAGCAGCAGCCTAGGGGGCAGGGGAAAGTAGGTAGCCTGAGTCTGGGGACAGGATTAGGAGGAGATAATGGTGTGAGTCTGGCTTCATTGTCTAGGGTGGGGGAAATGTCATCTATTGATCGTATGCTGGTACCCAGATGACTGGATTCCAGCCATGACTGGACATCCTTGAGCCTCCATCCCTGAGCCTCACTTTTCTCATCTGCAAAATGGGGGTCATCATGCTAGCTCAGAATTGTTAAAATAAAGAGTAAGTGATTTTCAAATGGAAAAGTACTCACAGATAAAAGGAGTTTATTATAGTTATCCTTATCTGGAGTGGGGGCTGGACATAGTGGAGAAAAGGAGTGGTGACTTATACCCCCCTCCTCAAATCTTTATGAAGGAAACAGCTACATGATTCAGCGGAAGGACTGGGATTTGTCTGAATATAGTTACAAGGACCCAGAGGACCAAGGAAACCTCTATATTGGTGAGTCCAGTTTTAGTGGCCTTTTGGTGGGGAGGAGAAAGGGAGCTCAGTCCCTGGCACACTGGTCCTCTCCCCTTCAGTGTCTGTGGAGTAGAGAGGCCAGGCTGCACTGAGACCAGTAGCATTCAGTTCAGCTAGCACACACTTACTGAGCACCAGCTGTATACTCCACCCAGAGGCAGAGTCACGACCCTCATGGAGTTCATGGTCAGGGTACAGTCAGGACTTAGGGCTGGGCATCCAAGGTCCACTTTCTTACCCACCTTAGAATAGAAGAATAGAAGATAATGGGGGATCCTAGGAGATAACCAGAGAACAAGGGGACCAAGCTTTCTGGAGTCTCAATTGACCACCTTCCCCCCATCCCAGGCTACACGATGCAGGTGGGCAGGGCCATCCTGCACCCCACAGACATCACCATTGTGACAGGTGCCCCACGGCACCAACATGTGGGCGCTGTCTTTTTGCTGAGCCAGGAAGCAGGTGGAGACTTGCGGCGGAGGCAGGTGCTGGAGGGCACGCAGGTGGGAGCCTATTTTGGCAGTGCCATTGCCCTGGCAGACCTGAACAATGATGGGTGAGGATCCAGGGACATTTCTCTGGGGCCAGGGAGAATGATGAGGGGGTGGGCTTGCACTAGTGAGGGCAGAGAAATAGAGGTTTGCAGCTGTGTGGTTTTTTGCACGTTGTTTGCAGGGATTTATGAATCAGTTTTGCATATCGATTTGTAATCAGACTTTATGGGATTCGGGGTGTTTGCATGCCAATTTCATGATGCCTGCATTTCACTGTCTATGCCTGTCATTCGTATGGCCCTAGTGGATATGAGCTGTTTGGGTGTGATCTGTGTGTACATGGCTTTTCCACAACTTGTGTTTTCTATTAGATTGGTCACATTGACACTTCCATGTCCTTCCCATAACCTGTGGCCAGAGGCATCACTTGTAGAGTCGTGTGCCCTGCCTGGTGCAGTTGTGTCTGCTAAATAACAGTTACACTGCGTGTTCCATCTCCCCTTCCTTCTTTCCTTTGCAGGTGGCAGGACCTCCTGGTGGGTGCCCCCTACTACTTTGAGCGGAAGGAGGAAGTAGGGGGTGCGATTTATATCTTCATGAACCAGGCAGGCACCTCCTTCCCAGACCATCCCTCCCTCCTTCTTCACGGCCCCAGTCGCTCCGCCTTCGGCTTCTCTGTGGCAAGCATTGGTGACATCAACCAAGACGGATTCCAGGGTATGAGCCAGCACTCCCGCCCCAGCACCCACTGACTGAGAGCCAGCTGCATACCAGGCTTGATAGGGCCCAAAAAGGAGACAGACTTGGGCCAGGCCTGGGGAGCTCACAGCAGTGCAGAGGGAGCCCCCAGGCGTGAGCTCAGTAGACCTCCTGGAAGAGTGGGCATACCACTGAGCATCAAAGGCCAGGCTGAGTGTACACAATGGTGGGAACAGAAGGGGCAAAATGTGAGTGTAATGCATTTGGCTGATGTATAGTGGGTTTGAGGTGTTCACATCAGAGATGTGGCTGGAGAAGTAATGTGGGGGTGGGGTGGACACACTGAAAACCAGGCAGCAAAGCTAGGGCTTTATGCTTGGGTTATAGTAGAGGAGTGTCTGGAAAGATTTGAGGGCAGAGGTGTGACATGATAGCTTGGTACCCTGAAAGATGATTCTGGAGGGAGATGTGGACTGGATGGAGGTGGGGAGCAAGGCTAGGGATATTAAGATCAAGAATATAGTATTACCTATGGCTGATTCATGTTGATGTACCGTAGAAACCAATACCATATTAAAAAGCAATTATCCTGGTGGCTCAGATGGTAAAGCGTCTGCCTGCAATGTGGGAGACCCGGGTTCAATCCCTGGGTTGGGAAGATCCCCTGGAGAAGGAAATTGCAACCTATTCCAGCACTCTTGCCTGGAAAACTCCATGGACTGAGGAGCCTGGTAGGCTACAGTCCATGGAGTCACAAAGAGTCGGACACGACTGAGCGACTTCACTTTCATTTTCATCCTCCACTTAAAAATTTTAAAAGGAATATAGTATTACTATAGCAGGTATGGAACTTTCCTGGTGGTCCAGTGGTTAAGAATCTATCTTGCAATGCAGGGAACATGGATTCAGTACCTGGTCGGAGAACCAAGATCATGCTGAGGGGCAACTAAGACCTGATGCAGACAAATAAAGAAATAGATATAAAAAAATACATATATAGAGAGAGTATACCAGGTGTGGATGTTAAGCACAGGGACACGGCAGAAATTCAGATATAGGGGATGCCAGTTACTATTCTGCTGGACTTGGAGACCAGTCAGACCTTGCATGTCAAGGAGAGGGATAAATCAAGGGGTTTAGCCTGGTTGCCTTGGGAGCGCCTAGCTTATCTGGAAGTCATTTTTCTGACAACCTCAGTTTCCCAGAATATATCTGAAAACCAAAAGGAAGGCAGAGGAACCTCTCAAGAGCCAAAATAGGTGCTAGAAAGTTCAGTTAATGAAGCCCAAGCACTTACTGATCGAAGACTTGCCCAGTTGTCACTCAAGACCTACTTATTCTTCCTTTGCCTACTTTTCCTACAAGCTTGACTTTCTAATTACCTAGGCCATATCAGATCAAAAGCAGCAAACTAGAAAGTTTAAAAAGACCAAACATCTTGGAGTTATTTTGTGGAAATAATGGTTAGAATTTAACAAGAAAAGTTATAATGTTGTGATGAAAATCCCAGCCCCCACTGTTAGACAGCTGCTGCTGCTGCTAAGTTGCTTCAGTCGTGTCCGACTCTGTGCGACCCCATAGACGGCAGCCCACCAGGCTCCCCCATCCCTGGGATTCTCCAGGCAAGAACACTGGAGTGGGTTGCCATTTCCTTCTCCAATGCATGGAAGTGAAAAGTGAAAGTGAAATCGCTCTCTATTCATTAGCTGTCTTGACTTTGAGTTTTCTGAGCCTATTTCCTCATCTGTGAAGTGGGGACAGTATTACCTACTGCCAGCACTCTCGTGAGGACTGGATGAGATGAGTGTTTGAGAACTATCTGGCAAAGTCACAAATGGGGAATACCTGCTTTTGTGATCCTCTCTTAAATGTCATGAGAAGAACCAGGTGTCTGGAGGCGCGGTTGACAGGGGAGAAGGCAGGCACAGTAATAAGGGAAAACAAATAGCCAGTGGTCAGGAATCTGGGGTCTAGACCTGCCGGAGACATTAACTTGCGGTATGACTTTGGTAAGTCACTTCCCTCTCCTGGGCCTGATTTCCCATATATAAAAGGAGGCAGTTGAGCGCCTAATGGTCCCAGTTTTAATCCTAAGTCACTGAACTCTGTTCTCTGATACTATGAGCACTGCTTGACAGGAAGGTCATGCCATGCTGGGCTTTGTGGCCTGGAGCATAGGACTGGAAAACCATGGGGCCCATAGTACCCGGGGTGACCCTGAACTATCTCTCTTTCCCAGACATTGCTGTGGGAGCCCCATTCGAGGGCTTGGGCAAAGTGTACATCTACCATGGCAGCTCCAGGGGGCTCCTCAGACAGCCCCAGCAGGTACAGATGGCCAGGGACAGAGGCACCTTCTTCCTTTTCCTCACGCACTCCTGCCTGTTCCCCATGGGCCCCACTCTCTGGAACCTTCCCCAGAGCCTGTCCCCACTCCCTGCCCCCAGGTAGTCCATGGAGAGCAGCTGGGACTGCCTGGCTTGGCCACCTTTGGCTACTCCCTGAGTGGGCAGATGGACGTAGATGAGAACTTCTACCCAGACCTGCTGGTGGGGAGCCTGTCCGACCGCATCGTGCTGCTGAGGTGAGCCAGGGCAGTAGTGGGTGGGGGCCTCTCTCTTCCGTCCCTGTCTGCAAGGAGCCCCAGCTCTGTCCGCCTTCAGAATCAGGTCCATAGAAGCCTGAGCCCTGACCCTGGCCTGGGATGGGCCTGAGGCACTGATGTCTGATTTTTCTATGCAGGGCCCGGCCTGTCATCAACATCCTCCACAAGACCTTGGTAGCCAGGCCATCCATACTGGACCCTGCGTTCTGCACGGCCACCTCCTGGTGAGACCCTCTGGCCCCAGTCTGCCTATTCATTCCTCCTGATGTTTGGGAAGCCCAGGAGGGACCCTGGCTTTCAAAACCCTTCCCTGGCAACTCCTGATACCCTGCCATTAAAGGGTTGATTCTTGGGAAAGCATTGCCCTCACCACTCAACCTCATTAAAGAGCAAAATTCCTTGCTAATGGGTGAACTGTGGGATGGGGAGGCAGGTAGGGCCTGGTGGTTGGAGCTCTGGTCTGCTTGGTTCAGACTCCAGCTTTACCCACTGCAGTGGTAGGGATGGGCTCTAGGGAGTGGTAATATTAATAACCAATTCACAGAAACTAACACAACACTGTAAAGCAACTATACTTCAGTAAAAGAAATTTTTTTAATTAAAAAAAATAATCAATTTACAGCATTGTTGTGATAATCAAATGAGATAATGTACAAAAAGCCCTTAGCATGGTGCTCTGTAAATCCTAAGTGCTCAAAAAACGTAGTTGCTAAGATGGTTACAATAATGACGGTGATGAGCCCAAGGTCTATTAGTGAATGAGGATAATGGATCAGAAAGCTGAGGGAGATGGAGTAGGGAAGCAGCGGGTGGTGGGGAAAGAGATCTGGACTGGGGATCCTGCCCAAGACTAGGCTGGGCCAGCACCTGGCTTCAGGCAACTCCTTTAGTCTCAGGACCTCAGTTTCCCCATTGGTGCCTTCTAACCCTGTTTTCTCTGGCCTGAAGACACCAGGGACACCCCAGCCCAGCTCTGTGGACTCCTCAGTTTTGTCTCTGCCCTTCCGCCAAATACCCTGTTTCCTCTTGCCCAGTAAAGGGGGTGAGAGCTGGGACCTGGGTATCTGGGTTCCACCGTGACCTGACCCTCCTGTATGTCCCCCACCCCCAACAGTGTGCAGGTGGAGCTGTGCTTTGCTTACAACCAGAGTGCAGGGAACCCCAACTACAGACGGAACATCAGTGAGTACTGGGCTGTAGGGCGAGGGGGGGCACGCTCACCTGGTCACTTGCTGACCAGCCTGTGCACCCACAGCCCTGGCCTACACGCTGGAGGCTGACCGGGACCGCCGGCCACCTCGACTCCACTTTGCACGCAGCCAGTCAGCTGTCCTCCACGGCTTCTTCTCCATGCCTGAGATGCGCTGCCAGACGCTGGAGCTGCTCCTGATGGTGAGGGAGGGGTGAGGGGCGGTACATTGACTCCATGGTCCCAGGAGAGTCCTCGAGGTCAAGGGTGAGGGAATGAGTTCTCTCCAGAGACAGAGGTGGTGGATTGGCTTGGAAGGAAAGTGGAGGCTACAGTGCACGGCATCCAGGCCACAGGAGAGAACAGAAACCTTTGGAGCAGGGATGGGGGCCAAAGAGAAGTATGTGAGATTCTTAGTTCGTCTCTGGGGAAAAGGCATCCAGAAGCAAGGACAAGCTCAGGCTCTCTCTGGGACATCAGAGTGAAAAGGGGAAACTCAACTTTGGGACCCCAGGAATGGGAGGCTCAATCTTTCTCCAGAGGAGTCCCCGGAAAGGAGGAGCCATATCTTATCGAAGCAGGTCAATTTGGTGAGCAGACTAGAGGGGTTTCAGCCTTACAGGGGTTTTTTTAGGGTTGAGGGAGAGGGGCACAGCTCCTCCCTAGAGCCTTAGGTTTGTATGAGGATACAGCTTTGTTTGGCGGGCAGTGCAGAGCTGGGTTCAGTTCACCTTCCTTTCCCAGGACAACGTCCGCGACAAACTCCGACCCATCACCATCTCCATGAACTACTCTTTACCTTTGCGGTTGCCTGATCGCCCCCAGCTGGGGCTTGGGTCCCTGGATGCCTACCCGGTCCTCAACCAAGCGCAGGCTCTGGAGAACCATACGGAGGTGGGTGGGGCCGGGGCCGGGCCGGGCTGGAAGAGCACGGGCCTAGAGAGCTATGGATGATGTGGGCCCTTCACAACTCCCACCACCCCCAGGTACAGTTCCAGAAGGAATGCGGGCAGGACAACAGGTGCGACAGCAATTTACAGATGCGGGCGGCCTTTGTGTCTGAGCTGGGACAGCGGCTGAGCAGGTGCGCTCTAGGCGGGGCTGGTTGGCCAAGGAGGGCCGGACTTCATTGGCTATCAGGAATTGAGGGGCGGGGCCCTATTGGTCGGAAAGAGTGGAGAGAACTGTTGAGACCTAAGGGGAGGGGTCTCACAGAGAGGCAAGTCGGAGAGGAGGGACCTTAATTAGCCAAGAACTATTAGACTGGCCTTCCCTGGCCAGAAAAGGGGCTTTCTTCTGAGGGGCGGAGCCTAGCAGGTTGGGGCGGGGCTGTGGGCTCAGTCCGGGGCTGCTCCTCCTGTCTCAGGCTCCAGTACAGGAGAGATCTCCGAAAACTGCTCCTGAGCATCAACGTGACCAACACCCCAAGCCGGAAGCGGGCTGGGGAAGATGCCCACGAGGCGCTCCTCACCCTGGAAGTGCCTCCCACCCTGCTGCTGTCCTCAGTGCGCCCCGTGAGTACCCTCTGCCTCCCCAGAGTCCAACCAGGACCCCGTGCGGCCTTCGTACATGTCATGTACATGTGTTGTTATTTGCCACGTGTCCCCGGCCCCCGACCCTAGTCCTCTGGGCTAGGCTTCCTCAGATGCCTCCTGTTGCTAGGGGAACCCAGTTCTCAAGCCTCCAGGGCTTCGGGCCCTCTGCCACAGGAGAGGGGTGAGACAAGCCTTAGTCTGACCACTTAGATCTGATTTGTCTTCTTTCTTCAGCCTGGAGCCTGCCAAGCCAATGAGACCATCGTTTGTGAGCTGGGGAACCCCTTTAAACGGAACCAGAGGGTGAGTGCCCGACTGTCCTCTCCCAGGGCTGTGGGTCCGAGGCTTCTCCTCTGAGGAATTCCTTATCCTCCCTCTGCCTGCCTGCTTCCCAGGCTTCCTTGAATCAAAGAGCGAGAGCTGAGGAGGAGGGATACAGTAGGGGGTGGGGAGAGACCCAGAGACAGGAAAACGGAGCCACTAGGGCGCTATGCACAAAGCGAGAGCAGGTGGAGGCGAGGAAACTGATTTTGCTGAGCGCCTGCTGCGTGCCGGGCCCTGAGCCCAGTTCTTTTCTATATGTCTCACAACCTTCTGAGGAAGTTGGTGCTGATTGACAGAAAGGAAACATAGGCTTAGCAAGCTGGAGTGATTGCTCAAGGTCGTGTAGCTCAGAAGTATCGAGCTACACAAGCTATTACTAACAGAAAAGAATGGGAAGGGGGGGCAGATGAGGCTAAGAAGGTGGGAGAGTGGAGACAGGTGGGAAGTGGAGACCAGAGAGGCAGCTCCCTAGCACAGCACTCAGCCCCTCTCTTCCCCGTGGCATCACCCCTGCCTGGCCTCAAACAACCTCTCTTGCCCGTATGGCAGATGGAGCTACTCATTGCTTTCGAGGTCATCGGAGTGACCCTACACACAAGGGAACTCCAGGCGCAGCTGCAGCTCTCCACGTGAGTGACCTCAGGAAGCCAGTCTACATGGGGATTGAGGTATCCTGGGTGCCCCCCAGCCTCAGCTGACATAGTCCTCCCCTACCCTCTGTATTCCTTCCTCAGGTCAAGTCACCAGGATGACCTACGGCCCATGACCCTGCCTCTGCTGGTGGACTACACACTCCAGGCCTCACTCAGCATGTGGGTACCGCCCTGAACCTCAGCCTGCTGAGGAGCCTGGCCTCCCTTCCTTAAGGTGTCTCTCCAGCTCCTCTGACACACCTTCTTGGCCTGGTATCCTCAAGATCACTGTCATTATTGTTACTGTTATTGTTCTCCTTGCAGAGCAGCTAGCAGTGGAGGAATCAGCAGCTTTGGGGTGAAGGTGTTGGTGTGGCCCTACCATTCCATGAGAGCCCATTGTGCTAATGATTTTATATACGTCATCTCATTGTCTTCTCACAATGGCCCCATGATACAGTGACCCCACTGAAGAGATTAACCTTACTTTACAGTTGAAGAAACTGAGTCTAGAGAGGATAAATTATTTGCTCAAGGCTTTACAGCTAGTAAATGCTAGAGCTGGGGTTTGTCTCAGGTCTGCTTGATGTCCGAGGAGCTGTAGTTAACCTTGGTACCCACTCCCTGAAAAGGCTCCTACTGTCCCCTGTCACTCCAGCAGCGTCTTTCTCACCCCCAGGGTGAATCACCGGCTACAAAGCTTCTTTGGGGGGACAGTGATGGGTGAGTCTGGCATGAAAACTGTGGAAGATGTGGGAAGCCCTCTCAAGTATGAGTTCCAGGTAAAAGGACCTTTGGGTCCAGGGTCAGAGGGTGTGAGGATTGGGGGTTGGTGAGAGAGGTGGTTTCCCAGGAGAAAGTAACCGTGACATCCCTTGTCCTCACAGGTGGGCCCAATGGGTGAAGGACTGGCAGCCCTGGGGACCCTGGTCCTGGGGCTGGAGTGGCCCTATGAAGTCAGCAATGGCAAGTGGCTGCTGTACCCCACGGAGATCACTGTCCGTGGCAATGGATCCTGGCACTGCCGGCCACCTGGAGACCTTATCAACCCTCTCAACCTCACTCTCTCTGTAAGGACACCAGGCGGAGCATTCACTGTGGCCCATTTCCTTTGCTAGCTGCAGGGCAGAAAAGCCAACATTTTCCTCTTCCTGCGCTTTCCTCCTCTCCTCACCTCTGCTCCTTCCACCAGTAAATCGCCTCTACCCTCTTCAGGTTCCTGGGGACAGGCCGCCATCTCCACAGCGCAGGCGGCGACAACTGGACCCAGGAGGCCAAGGCCCCCCACCAGTCACTCTGGCTGCTGCCAAAAAGGCCAAGTCTGAGATCCAATTGGTGAGTGGCCAGGGCAGGGTTGGGGGGAGTATGCCCACCCATCATAGGGTGAGTGGGCACCTCGAGACATACGAAGCAAGAGAGATAGGTGCTACTCTCCAGGAGACCCCAGTCTGACGTGGTGATGTGGCCCTTGCCTTGTGCTGGGGAGCAGCCAGTACGGTGAACCAAAAGCACAGACACTGATTCCATTCCCAGGAACCCCAGCCTGTTGGGAGTGATACAGCTGTTCAAAGCTTTGGCCATTAGAACTAGGGATGGGGAGACCCAAGATGAAGACAGAGTACAGGGCGCCCTCTGTTGGAAGGGAGCGGGGAGCAGGCCTGTGCAGCAAGTTGAAGTCTAGCTGGGTGGAGAGGGAGGAGTAGCCTCCAGGGGAGGAAGCCCAGTGTGGGAAGGTGGTGTTCAGGATTGCCCCCCGCCCCATGAACATGAACAGGGACCAGATTTCCTGTTCTCCGTGTCGCTGGCATCTATATATGCGTGGTCTAAAGAATGTGCCTTAAACACTTAAATGCAAGTTTGGCGGGGAATGTGCTTGAGTGAAGGGATGAGGAGAGGCCCCTTCAGTTTTAGCCATAGTTGGGACAAAGCCTGGAGCAAAGTCTGGAGAATCTAGAGACCCAGACTGTCTGGGTCTGTGTTCCCTGCCTATCTCAGAGCTGTGGCAGTGACCACACCCACTGTGTGTGGCTGGAGTGCCCCATCCCTGATGCCCCTGTCATCACCAACGTGACCATCCAGGCACGAGTGTGGAACAGCACCTTCATCGAGGTCAGTGCCGGTCTCAACTGCCACCCACCCCGGGCTGGGAGAGCAACAGGGAGAGGGTGAGGCCAGACTACACGTGTGTGCCTGAGTGTTGTCGGTGACTGCATGGAGATGGAGGCATGCTGGGTTATGCACCTGTTACTGTGTGCCCTGTCAGAGTTAGTCTGTGCATCCATGTGTGGACGTGACATCATTTTGTCTCCATAAAATACCATCTTCCGTGTCTGTTGTTCTGTTCTGTATCCATTACTTTCTCACCTCTCTGTGCTGCCCCATGCTGCTCCTTTCCCCTGGATGCCAGCTCCCATCTGTCACCTCTGCATGTGAACTCCTGTTCAGCCTTCACAGTCTCCCTCAGAGACCACCAGCAAGATCTTTTCTGATTTTTTAGCTGACAATGACCTCTCCCATCTAGACACTCACAGAACTTTCTCTGAAGCCACACATGCCACTTAGCACACTCTGCTCTGGGTTGCAGTGCCAGCCGACCTAGACCAAACTTTTTCTGTGAATGACTAGAGTAAACATCTCTTTTCAGCTCTGTGGGCCACGTGCTTTCTGTTGTAGGTACTCAATTCTGCATTGTAGCAGGAAGCTACTACAGACAATACACTGGTGAATGGGCGTATCTGTGTGCCAGAAATACTTTGTTTACAAAAGCGGTTCTCGGGCCAGATGTAGCCCGCAGTCCACACCTAGACTGTGACCTTCACTGTCCCTGCTGTCCCCAGCATCCAGCATAGGACCTGACACAGGGATGAATGAATGGCGTGCATTCGCGTGTAGAGGAGAGGCCTGGTGACAGGTCCTTTGGAGTGCTATTTAAAGATGCTCTGTGGAGGGAGAGTGTCCTGGGGGCTGGTCAGGAAAGAGGTTCAGAGGGACTTCAGCTGCTTCTTTTGACTCATCGTGCCCCCCTCCAGGATTACAGAGACTTTGACCGAGTCAGGGTAGCCAGCTGGGCCACCCTGTTCCTCCGAACCAGCGTCCCCACCATCAACATGGAGAATAAGACAGTGCGGGTGAGTGAGCGCGTGGAGACAGCAGAACCTGGCCAGGGTGTGGGAGTGCAGGGCATCTTTTCAGAGCACTTCCACATACTTTAGCTGTTTGGTCTCAGTCTTGGCAGCACACTGGAATCCCCTGGAGGACTGCTAGTGTCTGGACTACACCCCTAAGTGATGAAATCTGAGTCTGTGGAGGTGGGACCCCAGTACTGGTATGTTTCAAAGTACCCCCAAAGATTCCACTGTGCAGCCAGGGCTGAGAACCTCTGCTTGGGCTCGTGATCTGCATGTAAAGATGTTGCATTTCTGTGAAAACCTGAAAAAAATTCCCAAACTTGATTGTAAGATATATATGGAAAAATAAATACCACAAAATGGCTGTAGTTTGTTATGAAAAGGTTAGAAGGGATATGTATAGGAAGTGAATGATGGGTTGATTAAATACATTATCATACATTTCCTAAAATAAATTAAGGTAGCAGAGGAAGGGAGATCAATGGAACAGAATAGGAATTCGCTTTTATTATACAGATAGCATTTTAATAAGGAGAAAAATATAGATGATGAAGTAGTATTGGGAGAACATATTTGGAAAGTAAAGACAAACCCCTGCCTCACACACCATAAACAAAAACATATTTGAGTTAGATTAAATATTTAAATGTAGGAAATAAAACCTAATGTACCAGAAGAAAATTCAGGAAATAATTTAATAATAATCTTTAATTATTGGGAGAGGGAGTTATTTTATTAAACCCAGAAATCACAAAAAAAATTTGAAAAATTCAACTCTGAAATTTAAAATCTATATACAGCAAAAGAGATGGTAAAGAAACTAAGAGGGCAAAAAATTTGGTTTTTTAAAAGTTTATAGCAGGGGTACTCTTTCTACCCCCATCTGATGTCTATGTCAGAAGCTTTCTCTATCTCCTTTATACTTTAATAAAACTTTATTACACAAAAGCTCTGAGTGATCAAGTCTCGTCTCTGGCCCCAGATTGAATTCTCCTCCGGAGGCCAAGAATCCTGGCGTCTTTGCTTGGTTCAACAACTTTTCAAATCTGCCTGCTATGCAGGAGACCTGGGTTCGATTCCTGGGTTGGGAAGATCCCCTGGAGAAGGAAATGGCAATCCACTCCAGCATTCTTGCCTGGAAAATCCCATGGACAGAGGAGCTTGGTGGGTTATAGTCCATGGGGTTGCAAGAGTCAGACATGACTTACCAACTAAACCACCAAACCATGATAGGCAGTTAATTTACAACAAAGGAGCAAAGAATGGAGAAAGGACAGACTTTTCAATAAGTGGCGTTGAGAATACTGGACAGCCACATGCAGCAGAGTGAAACTATGACACCACCCTTATGGCAGAAAGTGAAGAGGAGCTAAAGAGCCTCTTGATGAAAGTGAAAGAGGAGAGTGAAAAGGTTGGCTTAAAGCTCAACATTCAGAAAACTAGGTCATGGCATCTGGTCCCATCAGTTCATGGGAAGTGGATGGGGAAACAGTGGAAGCAGTGTCAGACTTTATTTTTTTGGGCTCCAAAACCACTGCAGATGGTGACTGCAGCCATGAAATTAAAAGATGCTTACTCATTGGAAGGAAAGTTATGACCAACCTAGAGAGCATATTCAAAAGCAGAGACGTTACTTTGACAACAAAGGTCTGTGTAGTCAAGGCTATGGTTTTTCCAGGGGTCATGTATGGATGTGAGAGTTGGACTGTGAAGAAAGCTGAGCGCCAAAGAATTGATGCTTTTGAACTGTGGTGTTAGAGGAGAGACTCTTGAGAGTCCCTTGGACTGCAAGGAGATCCAACCAGTCCATTCTAAAGGAGATCAGTCCTGGCTGTTCATTGGAAGGACTGATGTTAAAGCTGAAGCTCCAATACTTTGGCCAAGAAAAAAACAAATAAAAGCTTATAGCATAAATGACAAAATATTGATAGACATATTTTTAATATGTAAAGAAAAAGGTTGGCATACATAGGCATTGCACGTGTGGTGAAATATAACAGCAGTAAGATTTTTTATATCATATGAGAAAATATTAAAAAGAAGAATGTTGTCTTGTTCTGATAAGGCAGAAGGAAATGCTGTTGATTGGAATATAAACCGATGGATTCTTTTTAAAGACGAATTTGTCAATATCTATTAAATTTTTAATTGTATATTTCCTTTGATCTTATATATGATAATATATCAAGGAGCTAATAGGACAAATTTGCAAACATAAATATATGGGGATATTTTAAAACATTCTTTATAATGGCAGAAAATTGGAAACAATCTAAATATATTTCAGGATGAGATTGGTTCAATAAATTCTGGCACATTTCCTACAATGATGTGCAGTCGTCAGAAGAGATTAGGTTGATCTTTAATAACTGACATCGAAAAATGATGAGAAAGGTTACAGAAGAGTGTGTATAGTACACACAGATCCCATTTACGTGAAAGAAAAAACGTATATGTTTAATATATACATTTAAAAATATGAAATAATAAAAGTAACTTTTAAAGAAATAATCATGTACAGTCAGAAAAATATTTTTCTATAAACAAATATATATGCAGGGGCTTCCCTGGTGGTCCAGTGTCTAGGCCTCTGCACTCCCAATGCAGGGGGCCTGAATTTGGTCCTTAGTCAGGGAACGAGATCCCACGTGCAGCAATCAAGACCCAGCACAGCCAAATAAGTCAATATTAAACACACACAAAGAAACTTTAAAAAATATATATGTGTATACATATGCAAAATATGTATAATAACTATATATAAAACCTGTAATATAATACAATAATATTATTTTTATATATATGTCTAAATTGTAGGGGAAGAAGAAATGCTACTATATACTATGCATTCTATTTTTTTGTAAATATTTGTAGAAGTGTTGCTCTGTACCAGGTATTTCTCAAAGCAGTTTACTCATATTAAACACATTTAATCCTCCCAGCAACCTATGATACATATATTATTAGCATATTCCCTATTTCACAGATGAACAAAAGAAAGGTTAAGTGACTTGCCCAAGGTCACACAGCTAGTAAATAACATAGTTAGGACTTGAACCGAGGTAGTCTGGCTTCAGAACCCGTACTTTTGGCCGCTCTACTATACTATGAGGTAGGCATTATGATCCTCTTATTGTAATGAGAGAGCATAAATGGAGATTCAGAGAGGTGAAATTACTTGTCCAAGGTCCCACAGCTTGTGAAGGATGGAGCTGGTACCCAAGCCTGGATGTGTGGGTCAAAACCAGACTCTAGCCTGCCTCCCAGATCTGAGATCTTGGTGTCTGCCTCTAGGAGAAAGGGGAAGATAGAGGAATCTGCTCCTGTCAATGGGCTGGCAGGGGCTTTTCCAGTGCCTGTGTGCCCCCTACAGCCAATAAATCAAACAGCAGGGCTCTGGATCCAGCTGAAACAGGAAGGATGAGCTCAGGGCCTAAGGGGGTGGTCACATGACTGAGCCCCTTCTCACCCCTTCCAGTTTTCCGTGGACATTGACTCTGACCTGGTGGAGGAGCTGCCAGCTGAGATCGAGCTGTGGCTGGTGCTTGTGGCTGTGAGTGCTGGGCTGCTGCTGCTGGGGCTGATCATCCTCTTGCTGTGGAAGGTTAGAACACCCAGCCCGCCACTGGGACTCCCACTCTGGGACCCCCTGCCAGCAGACCCTCACCAACTCTCCCTTCATCTCATTCCATCTCACCCCACCCATCACCCAAGTCCTCCCCACTTTCTCTCCAGCTCCCAGTCCTGGGTTAATGGGGGGACTTGCAAGCCGGAAAGGGGAACCAGGAGCTCCGGCTCCTGCCACATCACCAAGCTGGGGCTGGGAACCAGGCATCCGGGCTCCCCAGCCCTAAGCCCCAGTTCATGAGTGCTGCTGGCAAGGACCCCCCAGCTCCCCCTGATGGCCCCTCCCCACCTCCTCCCCTCCGCAGTGCGGCTTCTTCAAGCGAGCCCGCACTCGCGCCCTGTATGAAGCTAAGAGGCAGAAGGCGGAGATGAAGAGCCAGCCGTCAGAGACAGAGAGGCTGACGGAAGACTACTGAGGGGGGCAGCCCCCACCCCGGCCCAGCTGGGTAACGCGGCCTCCGGGCCCCCTTCCCCAAGCCCCCAGCTGGCTGGGGCTCTGACTCTCTCCTATCTGTTCCTCTTCCTTTATGGGCCCTCTCTGCACTTCACTCTGTCCCCAGCACCACCCCCAAAGAGTAGGTCATTCTGTCAGTCTCCCCTCCACATCCTGGGGTGTCTGCTCTCACCAGCCTCCCCGCTGAGTCCTTCAAGGACTTGGGACCTCAAGAAGGGGCCATAAACTCTCCCTGTACCCCTTATGCTTTTTGGGGATTGGGAAGGGTCATGTTTGTAGGCCACAAGACAGACTTCAGAGTGATGCCATACCCCCACCCCCACCTCCAGAGAAGGAGGGGACTAGCGGAGCCCTTCTTCCTGGGAACCAGCACTTTTCCTCTTGGGACCCTCTTGGGCTGACAAACTGACCCCTCCCGGCCTTGTGATCACTGTAGATCCCCACCCCTTCTAGCCATTCCATCTGCAGTCTAGGTGACTGCCCGTCTGACTCCATCTGCCTCTCCCTCTCCTCTCTGCCTTCCTCAGCTCCTCCTTCCTCTGGGGTCTGGGGTGGGGAACCTTGTCCTCTTCGTCTCAGGGCAGGGAGATGGCATTGTGTTTGCGTAGGGGTCCTGGCTCTGAGGACCTCCTGGTGAGGAAGGAAGGGACTGAGCATATCTTCCCGCTGCTGTAAATGCTGGCTTCTGAGGGCCTCCCTCTTCTCCCCCTCCTCCAGTGTGATTTCTTTAAGCGGACCCACTATTACCGGATCATGCCCAAGTACCACGCGGTGAGGATCCGGGAGGAGGAGCGCTACCCGCCTCCAGGGAGCACCCTGCCCACCAAGAAGCACTGGGTGACCAGCTGGCAGACTCGGGGCCAATACTACTGACATCCTCCCTGATCGCACCCTGCTCCTCCAGTGTCCCCTTCTTCTATTTATCATAATTTACGCCCCGACAGACCACAGGGGCCGCTGCCTTTGGCTGGCACCAGCAGGCTGGGGCACACACACCTTTCAAGTGCATGCACATGCTGTGTAGCTTGGCCTTCTCCCTGAAGGAAGGCTGGGGCTGTGGCCCGGGCACTGCTAAGCACTGCAGCCCTGTGCCCTGGACACATATGAGCACAGGGGGGTCCCACTGCTTGTGGACTGTGCTTGTGCACCCCGAATGGTGCACGGCCACCATTGGTGGCCACGCGTGGCCCAGCCTCTACCAGTGCCGAAACCAAGCCAAAGGCCTTCTGCCAGAGCCAGGAGGAAGAGGCCCCCAGGGTGGTGACCCTTCCTCTGTTCACACTGGACCCATCATGAGCCATAGGCACTGGATCGACCCTGACCTCGAGATGAAAACTACTGATAAGGAGCAGCCCACAGACCCCCAGTGCAGCTCTCAGCACCCATGGCAGAGAGTGGGGAGCCTGCCTGCGGGCGGTCAAGGAGGTGTTCATAGGACCTGGCATGCTCAGACCAAGAGCAGAATGAACTGGAAAGAAGGGCCCCAAGATGGCTTTCTTTCATCAATTGCTGGGAAAAACCTCTGAACTCAGCCATGGCCATTCCGTGCGCTCGTAGGAAACGCAGCCGAGGAAACAGAGGTGGACATGCTGCTAGGCAGCCAGGACATGCTGTGCTGGGACCGCTCCGGGAGCATGATGGCATCCTCAATAGAGTGGGGACCCGTCCCGGGCCAAGGAGATGATGGACGGATACAGAGCAGACACTGCTTCTCACCCACGTTACCATCCTGACCTTGAAGGCCTGGAGGGATCTCCACGCAATCACGGAGCGGGTGACACTTGAATGTAGAACAGGGAGGAAGCCCCATCGGCCGGACCCCACTCTGCCCTCACTGACCATGGGTTGGAGACCTGGAAGTGCAGCTCTTGGCTCTTTGGCTTTTGGAGCCAGTTTAGCTTTGCCGTCTCACCTGTGGCCATTCTAGAAGTTGAGCTGTTTCCAGAAAACCTCTCCCGACCCCGGCCTGTTGGCAGGTCCCCTCCTCAGCCCCTCCCCCTTTCATGGTACTGTAGCAGGGGAGCTCCTTCCCCCTCCTTGTGCCTTCTTTGTATATAGGCTTCTCACGGCAACCAGTAAACAGCCCCCTGTTTGTACACACTGCATCTGCCTCCGTCTGCCCCCACGTCTTACCAACACCACTCCGTCTGATGGATCATGATACCTAGCTGATCCCCAGGTGGACAGAGCCAGGCGCAGGGCTCTGAGAAGTTGGGAGGGTGAAGCTCTATGGCAGAGATAACAGCTCCTGTTCTCAGGGGTGCCCCAGACTTCAGGGATGGTCACTGTCCCATAACTGAGATTCAAAACATCAGATGAGGAAAAGCCCTGAGTAGACTGTATGGAATCCAAAACAGCTTCTTGGTGGACACTGCCAGCCTGGGGAAGGAGTAAGAGTAGAGGTGGTGGTGTGCAGGGTCTGGAAGAGGCAGGAAACTACTCTGCTGTAGAAGCAGGTAGTTCTGGGTAATGATAGAGTGAGGCTGTGTGCCCCATCTGGAGATGGAGAGCTGAGAGCCCTCATCTGGTGGCTACCTTCAGATAAGAACCTGGTTACTGCCTTAGTCTCCCCACAACCAGACCTAGATACCATGATGAGTAGATCAGACGGTGAGCCAGTGACCCAAGGGTGGAAAAACTGAAAAGTCCTAGTATCCACTCCCTAGCTCTGGGAGGGAGAACCGGGAGCCCTGGCCTGCAGCAGCTCTTCCAGACCCACTTCTGACCTGAGCTCACAGGCGCAGAGTTGGGTCGAGCTCTCTGCTGCCTCCTCTGGCTAAGGCTGTGGGCTGTGCTTGTGCACCCTGAATGGTGCGTGGACACACGTGTCCCAGCCTCTGCTAGTGCCAAAACCAAGCCTCAGACGTGGGAGATGGAGCAAGGCTGCTTACCCTGTGACTTCTCTGTCCTAAATTGTGTCACAAGTCCTTCTGTTAATTGTTCCCAAGGAGCTTTGACAAGAAGTATTAGTTGCTTAGTCATGTCCAACTGTTTGCGACCCCTTGGACTGTAGCCCACCAGGCTCCTTTGTCCATGGGATTTCCCAGGCAAGAACACCAGAGTGGGTTGCCACTTTCTTCTCCAGGAGATCTTCCCGACCCAGGGATTGAACCCGGGTCTCCTGCATTGCAGGCAGACTCTTTACCGTCTGAGTCACCAGGGAAGTCCTTTTGATAAGAAAGCTGGAAATTACTACTCTGAAAAGCATAGAGGCAGATCTTCAATTCAGCTTCAGCTGCCTCAGACGGCCCCCTGTGGGAGCTGTCTGCCCTCTGCCCTCTCTATGAGAGCCCACTGCCTCACTTTCAATGCTGGGATTTGTCACTGATTGACAGTGAAATGGTCTAGTTCCTCCAAGAAAACCCCAGCCCCTACCCACAACTTCCAGGACCAGTAACCAGAGACCTCAGTTTGTTCTCCAAACCTGGGTTATTCTCTAGGTCAGAAAATAGCTGGGTCAAAGCCCAGCTCAAGTTGATCAGAGTTCAGCCCGGTCCAGTCCTTTGCCACCACTGACGAATGAAGTGGGATCTATGTATCGCTCTGACCAGTACACAGGCCCAGCCCCCATCTCCTGTGAGCGCTTCTTTGGATGAAAACATACCATCTGTCTCACACACACTTGTGAAAGTAAGTAGACATTTTCAGGACTGTTTCAGCTACACTTCCATGAAAGAAACATACTGGCAGAGATCCAGCAATGCCCACTTTATAGAAGAGAACCCTGTATTATGCCAAGTTTGAGTTCCTTGGAGCTGCAGTACCTCCAAACACTTTAAAAGAAGTGTCTTGGCTCTTGTATCAGTTAAAAAAAAAAAAAAAAAAACCATCAGATGATTCTTCCTCTCCTGGGCACAGGGCTGGATTGCACTTCCTAGGTCCTCCTGGTTGGATGATGCCATTCTGGCCAATGAGTTGTCAGCCGGAGAGAAGGGGATCAGTTCTGGGCTGAGACGTTAATTGCTGGGTGAGGCTCTCCCAGTTCTGCTTCTCCCAGCTCTGATGCTGTGGAAGCCTGTGTTGAGATAAAGTTTCTGTCAGTCTGAGTCCCTGAGAACGCCCCACCAACCCAAGTGGAACATATAGTGGAAAATTTGGGGATTTGTGCGTTTTATTACCTGCATTCCATCCAGCTAGCAATTAGGTCATTGACAATTTTGGTGAGTGCAGAAGAATGGGTAGGTGAAAGTGAGAAGAAAGAGTGATCCATGGGTAGAAGATAGCATTTGCAACAGTGGGGAGACTCAAGTCTGGTTCAAGGCATGAGATAAGTATGGGTGGGACTTGAGCAGGGGAGTGTGGAAGAGATGAGGCTAGAGAGTTAAAGTAGATCATGTGAGAACTGGAAAGGCTCTGGTAAGAAGTGAAAGCCAAGACTGTGAGCAAGGGAAGTAACACCTTCAGATTTGCACTGGAAAATGGTACCTCAACCTGTTTCCTCAACTGTAAAATGGTGGTAACAGTAGCGCGGTAGAGCTATCTGGAGAATTCAGTGACATGAAGCATGCAAAGAGTGCCTGGCATATGGAATATTATTCATTCAGCTAAGAGAGTCCCTTCCATTGTGAAGCCTTGCACACAGCTCTGCACTGGTTACAGCTGCAGTCTGTTGTTAACTATTTATTTATTTACTTATGCAGCTCTCTCAACTAAGAAATGAAACAAGGCAAAAGACCATGTCCCAATCCTGTCTGTGTTTCCCGTTCCCAGCATATATGTCTAGCAACTATTTGGCACTTGGTGAGTGTGGGCCAAGGACTGAAGCGGAAAAACACCTCATAGGGGCAAGTGGGTGGGACGCAGGGACAGGACATATCCGGCGCTGGACCACAAGAGGACGAGCTTTGTTCCCACGAGAGATCCGGACTGCTGTGTAGTGCCGGCTCTTGGCCTCCAGCACAGNGAGACCTGCCCTGGGGGTTTGTTAGCGGGAGGGACTCTCAAATGCGTCAACAGGAGAGAGGCCCTGACTGGTACACCTTCCCCCACTGAAAGAGCTGGCCCCCAGCTGTCCTGGAGGACAAGGACACTTGAAGATCAAATCTACTGTGGCCTGGCTGGCTGTCCCCAGCTGGGTAGGGGTCCAGGGCACCATGAAATGGAGTCAGACAGCTTGTACCCATCCGTGGCTGCCCCTGGGTTCCTGGGCCAGGGTCACCTACCACCAGTGATCTGGGAGTGGCAAGGCTGTGCCATCATGGTGACTGAAACAGGCATTGTTTGGACAGTGTCTGTTCACACGGAATTTCTATGGTGCCAGCTAGGGACTAGAAGGGGTTGCCCAGGTCTCTCAAGAGTTGAGGAGATAGTGCCTGGCTCAGGTTACAGCTGCACCACTGATGGGAGGTGGCGGGGAGGTGGCAGCCAGGACACAGGGCATCTGTTGCCCGATACTTGTTCACCTGCTTCCCTCCATATTTGAGCTCCCACCCTGTAGGAAAGCTTCCTGAGCCCACTCCTAGCCTCCAGCAGTTGTCTAGTCCAGACCGGACCCCAGTTAACAGAACTGTCACAGCAGGGAGGGACTCACAGTAGAGTGGTCCACTTGGAGTTCAGTGGGTAAAACAGATCTTCAGAGGGATAGTGACATGCCCTGGGTGACAGAGTTAAAAGCAGAACCTGGACTTAGAACCCAGGTCTCCTGACTCTAGGCCATGACCTCATCCAGTCCTCTACCCGCTCTTCATCTTCAAGCCAGACCAAGAATCGAAGTATTTGGGCCCTAGTTCCCCGACCCTGTCTACCTCTCAGGTGGGTGGGCATTAATGTAGGGGCAAGTGTACTGTGGACATAAAGACCACCTGGGCCAAGATGATGCCGGGACCCTATGGCTGCAGTGGTCTGAGCATAGCTTCCCTCAGCCAGGGGAGCTCATCTCAAGGTAGGATGGGTTTCCCAGGCTCCTCGGCCCACCTAGATCAAGCCCTGCAAAGTGAGCATCTACTAGGAGGGAAAGCAAGAGAAGAAGTGAGATAACTTGGGCTGGAGGCAGCACCCAGTGGGCCCAGGGTGGCCCTGTCCCCTGTGGTTGAAGGCAAGCAGGGTTCAGCTGGAGGTGGCGAAAAGACACCACCTCCCTAAAGATTAGGCTTGGTGGTGTGGGGTCATTGCGTGGGTCAGGAGGGGCCCCTCGTCCTGTGCCTCCTTGTCTTCTTGTCTCTTCTGAACCTTCAGGAAATGAAGTATTTAGTGACCTGACCCCCTTCCCCACCACTAAGAGGTCTTCTGGCTCCAGTGCTTTGTAACTCTTAGGCTCACCTTTCCCTCTCGCTGCAGGGTCCAGCAATGCCTGTGAGAAAACCTCGTTCACTTTCCTCAGGCAGGAGCTGCCTGTGCGCCTGGCCAACATCATGAAGGAGATCAACCTGCTTCCTGACCGGGTGCTGAGCACGCCCTCGGTGCAGCTGGTGCAGAGCTGGTGAGACCCTTGGCTAGATCCCACGCCCCCCACTCCATGGTCAGATGCCCGATGCTCCCAGCAGCCTTGCAGGAGGTGGGGAAAGAGGAGAGGCACTGGGACTGTGAGAGGTAGGGGAGTTCTCACATCCAGGTGGGAGTCCTAGGCCACAGCAGGGACTCAGATCAAGCTTCCAGCCTCTGTGTCTCCAGCCCTATACCCACCACCCTCCATTCTCTGGAAAAGGAAATCATCATTTTCACACCAAAACCCAAATCAGGCTCACGTCAGCATTTGCCACGAGCCCTGGCCCTGGAAATCTAGCCCCTGTTGGATAACATCTAGCTGGGGCAACTTTGTGGGAAACAGGAAGAAGTGAATCTTCAAATTGTATAATCCAAACAAAACAGCCTGTTTTGGATGTTGGAAAACACTCAAATAGACACAAGGATGGCACAGTACCAACCACAAAGAGCTTTAGATGGGCAAAGACCAAAAGTTTATTGCACAGAGCAACAGTAGCAGAGAGGAATTCTCAGTAAAGTTTACTTAAAAACTTTGTCCAGGGATAAGTATTAAAAACTGAATGACATTAACCAAAGGCCAATCACATGAAGAATAAACAGAAATTTGCTCTGTAGCTGGGTGTGTGAGTAGCTAATCATGGTTACTCTTCAGTGGCACGTGTGCAGAAATCTTTTGCCTGTTATCTGGCTGTGGCAGGTCTGGTGCTACTGTGGATTCCTTTTCGATTCGGGGCATCCACACCTACTTGGAGCTCAGTGCTGTGTTAGGTTAGGGAAACAGCAGCAGCTGCTGCTCCTCAGGAGCCCATGATCTCATGGGGAGAATAAAAGGGGCAAACTTAAGAGCTCCATAGTGGCAGGAGCAGTAAGCTACTGAAGAGTTTGTTTTATTTAAATTAAAAGTAAAATAATATTATTTTAAAATAACATTGGTTTCTTCCCCTCATTGAAGAAGTATGACATGCTCACTTTGATATTTGGAGAACACAGAAAAGTAGATAAAAGAAAATGTCAACCAATTTCTTCCGCCCTCTAACCAAACATTCAGGTTTTGTAAGTGCCCTTTATTGATCCCCTTCCAGCTTTTTTCTGTGCATGAATGTGCTATAAATGACTTATTCTAACAAAATGAAGATAAAGTAAGGAAAGACCAGGCACATGGTCTGTGCACAGTGAATTTCAGTTGAATCAGAACATTGTGGGGAAGTTGAAGTGGAGGCAGAGATGGGGTGACATGTCACTGGGCCTTATAGGTTGCTTAAGTGAACTTTGACCTAGAAAGGAGGGTAGTGCATTCAAACCTTCAAAGGAACTGCTTGTGCAAAGGTGTGGAGGCGGGAGAGAGCCCGGCTAGGGCATCCGAATACTCACTGTATGGACAGGGCACTGTGAGTGCAATGATGAAGGTGGATGGGGGGACAGAGGGCAGAGCCTGATTTTTATGTGGCACAATGAGGTCACCCCTCACTGGGGCCTATCCCTTAGAGGGCCAAGACCTCCAAGCCAACCGGCATTTCCTGCCATGGGGCAGCGTGGAAGGCATGGGGAGGAGACAGAAGGTGCCATCTGTTCTCGCCAGCCCTCCTCCGACTCTGTCCAGCTGAGTGACCGGGCTGCCTTTCCAGCTGGTCCTTAAGTCCAGGACAGGGTTTCTCAGGCCCCTCCTTGGACACTTGTTTCCATGAAGAGTCAGGAGATGTGGGGAGGGAGGGCAGGGAGGTGCTGATTGCCCGTGATGCCCCCAAGGCCCATAGAGCCCCTTCTTTAAAAAAAAAAAAAAAAAGTATTTATTGTGTACTGTGTTGGGTCTGAGGTGTGGCATGTTGGATCTTCCCTGTGTCATGGGGGATCTTTCATTACGACACACGGATTCTCTGCTTGCGTTGTAAGAGCTCAGTGGTTGTAGCACACAGGCTGAGTTGCTCTGTGGCGTGTGGGATCTTAATTCCCTGGCCAGGGATTGAGGCCATGTCCTTTGTATTGCAAGGCCAATTCTTAACCACTGGCCCATCAGGGAAGTCCTGGAGTCCCTTCTTGAAAATCAGTTACACATGTTGGGGCTTGGCCTGACTTAATTCTTCTCTCAAAGCTGGGAAGTAATGACCAGCAGGAGAGAGTGAAGTGAGACAAGAGGGAATGCTTCCCAGTGGATGATTCATTTAAAGGAGAGCAGACCAAGGTATTGCTAGAGTGTGCTGACACACTGAAGAGACAGCCTGCTGAGACTGTTGCCAGAGAATGGGCATCAACTGCAGCAAGAGAGATTGTGGTCTGAGGGAAGGAAGGACTTCCTGAGATAGACCTCCCTCTCCATAGGAACCCCCTTGCCAGTTTGGATGATGGAGGTGGTGGAAGTAGGCAGTTTCACGAGAGGAAGGGGACAACCTACCAGAGAGCTTGGCAAGAGGGCTACTGGCCTCAGAGACTGATGAGCGAGCAGTAAAACCTTTCGTTTGGAAATGGACAAGACCTGCGCACGTGCTATTGGTAACAGTGGTGGCAATATTTAACCCGTAGCAACAGCTAATGGAGTTTCTACTCAGCTGGGGAGAGGTTCTAGGCAGGAATCACTGGGGGCAAGTGGAGAATTCCTGTTTCTAAACAAACCTGATGTATTATTTCAACTGGACTGACTTGGGGTCATGGGATCCTGTTTTGGAGGTGACTGGAAGGTAAAGGGAAGCCCTGGGTGTAGCGCCGACATGCCTGACTTTGAGGCTTGGCTTTTGTGCCTGCTGGACGCTTAACGTTTGGCCAACCGCGTGGCCCCTCTGAGTCTCAGCTTCCTCATCTGTAAAATGGGTGAGATGCCACTGCTGGATGTGGGAGTAGACGGAATGCTACACACGAGTGGTGTCTGTGATCTCTGGCAGCAGCACCTTCTGGCCAAAGATAACGTGTTGTGACAGAGGGTCTCTTAGGAGTGTAGTCATGGCATGGGGGCAAGGCAGACACACCTGGAAGGCCTGCTGGCGATCAGGAGCTGCGCTGAGCCTGTCCTTACTCACCGACCCTTCACAGCAACCTTGCAAGGTAGGCCTTTTTATCATCCCTGTTTTGTAGCTGAGGAAACTGAGGTTCAGAGAGATTAAGAAACTAGTCTGAGCTCATCAGGTAGTTAAGTGGTAGAGCCAGGATTCCAACCCTGCAGTCTGTGTGATCTGGGGGCTGTGCTCGCAAAGGAAAGGGAGAGAGCCGTGTTCTGGTGGAGTCAGAGATTTCTAAGCTAGGCAAGTCAGTGGGAAAGTAGATTTTCTTTGCAGAGATTGTTTGATGGCTAGTGTTGGCAGGGGCCCAGAGGGGTAACCTTGACATCTCGCAGGAGAGAGCGACAGGCTGACAAAGAGCGTGGAGTTGGGGATGTATCTGGAAAATGGAGGGTTGGGTGAGAGTTGCGGAGTAGAGTCAAATGACAGTGAGTCTCTCCAGTGGCTCCTACCGCCTTTGCAGGGGTGTAGTATGGGAAGGGGGCAAGAGTGGGTGCCACAGCACCTTCTCATGAACCCCCTTGCCTCAGCAAGGTGTGTGGACACCACACCCAGTAGTCTTCGCCCTTGAAAAGAATGACCACCTGACTGGTTCCGGGCACCCAGGGCCTGCTCTGCGCCAGGCCCGGGGCTGTAGCCAAAACCTGCCATTGAATCCCTCAGCTGTCACCTACGTGCTCAGAGTGGAGGCCGGCCGCCAGCATCGCCTCCTCTGATCTGCTCCTGCCGCTCTGAGGCCCACTGCACACAGTGAGACTGGAGAGCAGCGCCATCAGCAATGGGACCCGGCTCGGCCTGGCTCAGGGCTGTGCCCAGCGCCCCTCCGCAGGCAGCTTCCAGACACGCCTCCACCTCTCCCCTCCTCACAGGGCCTTTGTCTTGTTCACAGCCTGGTCCCCAGCTACAGTAGTGTGGACACTAGTGTGCACACACACACCCACAGGCATCCAGATTCACACAGGCTCCCCACTCCTCTGCCCACACAGCCTGCGCGTGCCTCCTCCCCCTCTGCTAGGCTCTTATTCCAACATCCCGATGCCCAGGCTCACCTGCACACACTCACACAGGCACACACGTGCGCCCTGCTCCCACCAAATTCACCCCTTGCCCCTGCCAAATCCAGCTCTGGACTGGCTGGAAAGCCCCAGAAGGCAGGGTCTGGGGCCTCCACGTGACTTGGTAGAGGGGAGGGGGGGACACTCCAGATGTCACCCAGGAAGTCCTGGGCAGCCTTGCTTGCTGCTGAGGGCGACAGGCTGGGCCTTCCCTAGTGCTGCCCCTGGCCCCCGCTGCCTATTCTGCCAGGCCCAGGGCAGGTGACACGTCTGTTGTTGCGTCACTGCTCCAGACTGTCCATGTCTAAGCCCAGCTCTTTCCCTGACCCTCCAGGGTGGACAGCCCTGGAGCCAGCATCACTCCCTCCCCAGCATCTTTCCCTTTTCAGGACCGCCGGTGAGGTCTGGCCTGCCAGACTCCTGAGGGCATTCAGGCCCAGTCACGGTTCCCCTGGGAGAATTCTCGTCATCCTTCCTTCCGGGAGTACACCACCGAGGACCACTCCTCTGATGGAATGCCGCCCAGAGGAAGGCGGGCAGAGATTCTAATCCCTGCTTCACAGTCCCGGAGACTGAGGCCTGAATGAGGCAGCAGCTCTCCCGAGAGCCCTGCCAGCTGGCGCTCCCACTGCCAGTCCGTCCTGGTGCCCCTTGTTTTACTTCCCGCCACCCCCCTTGGTGGTTCATTAGACAGCCACGGGGGGGGGGGGGGGGGGGGGGGG
>SJYA01002932.1:11762791-11802043 GCA_006410615.1 Neotragus moschatus | reverse complement strand
GGCCAGGGGGGGGGGGGGGGGGGGTGGGGCCAGCAGCGAGAGCGCTCATCTTGTCACTAGCCCCCAGTCCTGGCCTAGCTGGTCAGGGCCCCATAGTTCCAACCTCCTCCCTCTCTGTTTGCCCCCTGGGTCTTGGGAAGGGGTTCCAGGGCACCGACCCCCAAGCTGGTCTCTTGTCTCTCCTGTCTCTATCTGTTCCCACCTTTGCTTACTTGCAGGTCTTCCTCTCAAATCCCCTCTCCCGCTAAGAATCACATGAGCACGAAGCTTTCTCTTGGGCATGGGATCCAGGGATCTGGAGTAACACAGGCCTGTGAGAGAGCGCTCCAGCGCTGCCTGTTGACTTCCTCATCTGTGAAATGGGTCCAGCAGTAGCACATCCCCCACAGGGTCATTGTGGAGGTTAAACTAGGGGAGCACGGAGCAGAGCCCTAGCACAAGGCCAGCACCGGTAGATACTGCCGCCCTCACCATGGACATCAGCAGCATCCCCGTGAGGACCAATATAGACAGTGAGCGTTTCGCCATGTGGTGTAGACTTGGCATCAGACAGAACTGGGTTTGAATCCCAGTGTGAATGCTTACTGTGTGACCTGAAACATACTGTCTGCCCTCTCTGAGCTCATTTCCTTATCTGCAAAAGTGGGGGATAGCACATGCTCAGAGCCGAAAGCCCCTGCACAGACTGAACACAGGTGGGCACTCATGGTCACTGGGTGAGCGCTGGCTGTTGTTCTCCAGGAATTCTGAGGTGAGACCGTAGGAGGGCCGCTCTGCCTGTCTGCTGGGGCGCTGAGTATGGTGAGGGGGTTCCGGGGCGAGCTGATCGACTCTGCTCTCTGGGCTCCCCTACCAGTGACTCTGCCACCTCCTGCCAGGCGCTGTGCTGGGCCCTGTGTGGGGAAGGCAGGCAGCAGCAGCAGGGCTGGGAAAGCCCCATCTGTTCTCCGTGGCTGTCCAGAGCGTGACAGATTCAAACGTTGTGTGATTCAGGGCCGGTGCCCAGGGTAACCAGGAGGAGTGTGTCACGTGCCTCCTGGGGACTAAGAGGGCGCACTCAGCTGCTGACAGTGTCTGAGCCACTGTTCATAACAAGAGCAAGCATTTAAAATGCTCACGATTTGCTAGGCACTATGTTAATTACCACATTTCATTCTCGCGAAAGCAGTGACAGCAGTAGGTGCAATACCCTCCCTTTTTCTGATAAGAAAACTCAGGCCCAGAGAGGTTCCATGACTTCCCAGAGCCACACAGCTCAAAGTGGAAAAGCCCAGCCTGGGACTTGCAGAGCCAGCTGCAAAGCTAGCTCTTTCCCTGTCTTCTCTACTGGGTTAAGCAAGAGAGGGGAGAGGGGCAGTAGGTGAAGGGAGCAGGGCATTCCAGGCAGAGAGAAGCGCAGGACCAAGGGGCTGAGCCTCTGAGCAGCCAACACTGTATAGTGGCGGAGCGCTGGAGGCCTGTCTTCACCTCCCAGCTGCGGAACTGCCTCAGGCCGCAATTGAGGAGACTGAAGTGGGGCCGATTCCTGCTCTTCTTACTGTTAAGGTCAAAGCCCTGCGTACAGGGGACTTTGGACTATGGTGGAACTCTTTAGAGGGACTGTTAGGCCCC
This sequence comes from Neotragus moschatus, assembly GCA_006410615.1. NCBI lineage: Eukaryota > Metazoa > Chordata > Mammalia > Artiodactyla > Bovidae > Neotragus > Neotragus moschatus. The sequence continues at coordinate 11,800,432 of SJYA01002932.1, read as the reverse complement.
AGGTCCCTCCCTGGTCAGGCTGTCAGTGGCCCCTCCTTCCTGCCAGCCGAAGTGTTTCTGCCAGAGAAAGGCTCAGCTCTCTGCCTTCCCCAGGAGAGTGAGCTGCTGCAGGCCGAGGTGTTGCTAGGAAAGCAGTGGCTCCCTGCCTCCCAGTCCAGTTTGGCAGCATCTGGGCATCTGGGCCCCTTCAGGCTCTCTGTGGGCTCCAGCCCCACCCTGTGTCAGAGCTGGGCATGCCCAGTCCCCACCAACTCCCCCCGACCTTGTTTTTCCTACCCACCATTTAAAATCTAGTTCCCTGGGAATTGGGAATCGGATGACAGCTCCTGGTGTCCAGAGTCAGCACGTGAGGTTGTCTCCTTGAACCTCTGCTCTGTGAGAGTGCTAGGCTGGCCCATACGATACAGCAGTGACCCTGCAGGCAGACACTAGGTCTGTTTCCACAATGGCTGGGGAGGCTGAGCGCCTTGCTGTCACTGCTGGTCTTGGGCAAGGCCCCCTCTCCAGTCTGGCCCTCAGTCTTCTCACCAGGAGCCCTGTGGATGGGGTGGCCACCAAGCCCCTTCAAAGACTGCTCTTCTAGGACAGCAAAGCAAAGGCCCTCTGAGAACCAACAAATTAGAGGTTTTCTTGCCCAGTAAGTTTACTGTGTTGTCGGGAGGAGTCACGTACAGATGGAGGAGAGTTGAGAAAATTGGTGATGCAGCTTGTCAACCCATGCAGCCCACTGCGTGCTGCCCACTGGAGGCACAGGGCAAACGCTGGGTCAGCAGATCGGGTGGGCAGGGGCCTGGCCCTGAGCTAAGGTGATGCCCCCTCCGCTCCTGCACAGGTATGTCCAGAGTCTCCTGGACATCATGGAGTTCCTGGACAAGGACCCTGAGGACCATCGGACCCTGAGCCAGTGAGTGAGGCCCTGGCTAGGGGAGGGAGGGCAGGTGTGAGCCGCAGCCCCAAGGGCAGAAATGCCCGGAGGATGACGGAAATGCGCCTGTCCTTGGGGATATCCAGGGTGAGCGGGCAGACAGCCCTCAATCCTGGTGTGTCTGATGGGGGATTACCCAGGACCCACCGTGTGGAGCTCCCAGGCTGTCAGGCAGGCAGTGCGAAGTCTGGGGCGGCCTTCTGGAGGAGGGGGCTAGGAAGAGTCGGGTGGGTGAAGGCGCTGTGGAGAGAAGGGCAGAGCAGGAAGGGTCTGAGGGTGTACCAGAGCCAACATCTCCCCGCCTCGCAGGTTCACCGACGCCCTGGTCACCATCCGGAACCGCCACAATGACGTGGTGCCCACGATGGCTCAGGGCGTGCTGGAGTACAAGGACGCCTATGGCGATGACCCCGTCTCCAACCAGAACATCCAGTACTTCCTGGACCGCTTCTACCTCAGCCGCATCTCCATCCGCATGCTCATCAACCAGCACAGTGAGCGGGCGCAGGGCCGTCCTCCGTCCAGAGGCTCACAGGCGCAGAGTGTGGGAGCGGGACTTCTGAGAGTGTTTCAGGCCTGCAGAGGCCCACAGCTGGCCTGATGCCAGGCGGGAGGGTCAGGTCAGAGGAGAGCGGGTAGGAGGGTGGGGAGAGGGTGTCAGGGTCAGAAGTGTTAGAGACAGAGGTGGGGTCCTGGAGAGCCAAGGGAAGAGGGAGGGGGCGCTGAGGCACACAGCCCCATCAACTGCGCTCACTTTCTGCCTGTAGCCCTGCTCTTTGATGGGAGAACCAACCCTGCCCACCCCAAACACATCGGCAGCATCGATCCCAACTGCAATGTCTCTGAGGTGGTGAAGGGTGAGTCGTCCTCACTGTGCCTGGCCCGCAGAGGAGCCCCAGTGTACCCCCAAGTTTACCTGGCCAGAGGGTGACCCACTCCCCAGGGGATGGGGGCCACATCCCCATGGCTTTAATGTTGGTGACACCCACTGTTGATACCAAGAGAACTGCCTGCTGGGGGGAGGCCACCCCAATCCCTGATGACCTCTGCTTCTCTCAGATGCCTACGACATGGCCAAGCTCCTGTGTGACAAGTATTACATGGCCTCTCCTGACCTGGAGATCCAGGAGATCAATGGTGAGCGAATGAGGCTGTGTGTGTCTAAGGGCTGGGGGCATGGGAGAGGGAGGTGATGTAGGAGTCAGGAAACGAGGGAGAAGCAGAGCTGTTATCTTATTATGGTTATGAATTGATCTAGTAAATATTTATTAGGCAGTAAACACAGCAGGCCAGGTCCCCGTTCCCATGGAGCTCACCTTCTTGGGGCTGGGGAGGTTGGGGAATGGGGGCTTACACTTGATCTTAGCCAAAAGGCCAAGAAGCGATTGGGAATGGGGTCTTTAACCAGTGAGTGAATAATAAGCGAATTTCAGGTCATGATAGGTGACAGGAAGGAAGCAAAATGAGATAGCCTGACAGTCACAGGGAGGAGCAGCGTATTAGATGGGATGCCAGTGTGGCTGTCTTCCCGGAATCCAAAAATGCTTAATTTGAGAGAGAGGTTTTCCTCTCGCTAGCCCCTGGGATAGAATGGTCAAAGCCGGCTATACCCCCTCACGTCCCAGTTCCAGCCTGGCGAAGTTTTGGGAAAGAGGATGTGGAAGGCAGGGCCTGGGAGTTGATCACCTCACTTCTGTAAGTCTCCCAGCTGCCGAGGAGGCTGAGAATTTAGCCTCTAGCTGGGCAGTTACATGCTAGCTAAAACTTTGGGGGAGGGAGGCATCTATTACTAAAAGAAGAAAGGGAATGCTGGACACAGGATGGCTACAAGGGTCCTGCTTTGGATGGAGTAGTCGAGACAGAGGAGGACCAGTGTGGTGGGGTTAGGAGCTTGAGGGGGTGAGGGGCGGGAGAGAGAGGCTGGGCATGCAGGGCCCGTGGGCTACAGATGGGCGCTGGGATTTTGAGAAACCGCTGGAGATTTAGGCACAGTGATGACAGGATCTGAGTAACATTCTAAAGATTAATTTAGAGGTTGGAGGAGGCAGGAGAGGACCCAGGAAGATCAGTTAGGAGGTCACTGCAGGGTTAGGCAAGGGGAGGGGAAGGCAGCAGAGAGGAAAAGAAGGCGGTGAACTGGATAAACACCTCGGACGTGGAGGGGTGGGGAGCACCAGAGACCTGGAAGTTACCTCTCCCCTCCCTACCACCCCCTGCTCCTCCGCCACTCTGGCCTGTGCACCAGAAACCTGAGGCCTTCATGCCTCTACGCCTGGAAGTCGCACGGCCCATGTCCTAGTCTTCCCTTAAGAGCCCGTCCAAGTCCAGCTCCTCTGCAAAGCCTCCCCAGACCTCCCAGGAGGAGTTAGGCCCTGCCTGCCCCAAGTGGACCTCTAAATTGCACTGTTTAAATTACTCGGGGGCAGAAACCGAAGGGCAGAGACAGGCCACTTTACTTCCGGATCCCCAGGGTCAAGCCCAGAGCCTTGCACACAGCTCTGGGCACAACACCTGATGTGAAAGTGAGGTGTGCCTTTCTCTGTCTAGACTTGAATTTCTGAGAGGGGAGGGCTGAATTTTATTCACCTTTTTGTCTCCACTTGCCCAGCACAGGGCCTCAGATTCCCTCGTTCATTGATCCATTGCACATTTATTGAGCTTCTGCTACATACAGAGCTCTGTGCCAGGCACCAGGAAGATACTCAGTCCCTAAAGCCAAGAAACTCTCCAGGTTAGAGTGATTCTTAGGAAGNTGCCCAGCACAGGGCCTCAGATTCCCTCGTTCATTGATCCATTGCACATTTATTGAGCTTCTGCTACATACAGAGCTCTGTGCCAGGCACCAGGAAGATACTCAGTCCCTAAAGCCAAGAAACTCTCCAGGTTAGAGTGATTCTTAGGAAGTAGGATGCTGGTGTCAGGATCACCTGGGTAGCCCCTTCCCCTCTCCCCTGGGTGAGAAAGCTCTCCAGGGGATTCTGGTATCAAGGTGAATGCTAGTAGGCTAGGTGTAGCATAGATAGATAGATGCTATTTGAGTGGATAAATGATGACTAGATGGATAGATAAACTGGATGAATGGAAGGATGGATCTGTACTCAATGAATGGACAGATGGAAAAGATAGACGTTTGAACAGATGAATAGGCTGAAAGACAATTGGATGGTCGGATGGGTAGAGAGAGGAATGAATGGATGTTGAATGGATATGATCGATGAATGGGTGGATGCTGGATGGATGGATGGACAGACACTGTGATGGATGGATATTACATGGGGAGGTAAATGGATGAATGGACACTGAATGAATGAATAGATGGACGAAAGAATGAGCAGATGGATGGACAGTGGATGGTGGTTGAGTGCTGGGTGTTAGGTGCTGGTGACTGAATGCTGAATGGTGACCTCTTGACAATCTCCTGATCTTTGGTCTGGACTTCCCTGGCAGCATCCAACTCCAAACAGCCAATTCACATGGTCTACGTCCCGTCCCACCTCTACCACATGCTTTTTGAACTCTTCAAGGTGAGGAGACCGGGGGATGTTGCTTTGTGAGGGTGGGGGGTGGTTAGATCTAGGCTGCCCTCACTGTATCTTATCACCTTTTCCGCTGCAGAATGCCATGCGGGCAACTGTGGAAAGCCATGAATCCAGCGTCACTCTTCCACCTATCAAGGTCATGGTGGCCTTGGGCGAGGAAGATCTTTCCATCAAAGTATGTGACCCTTGACTTTGAGGGCCCGAGAGCAGTGGTATGGAGACTTCCCTCCTGCCAGGAGATGGGCTTAGGGAAGACGCTGGGGGTGAGGAAGACCTGAGAAGATCAGGGATGGGGTGTGGAGAAAACTGAGGTCTGGAGACCCTGACGTGTCCTGTCTCCCCCAGATGAGTGACCGAGGTGGGGGTGTTCCCTTGAGGAAGATTGAGCGACTCTTCAGTTACATGTACTCCACAGCCCCCATGCCCCAGCCCGGCACCGGGGGAACCCCACTGGTGAGCTGGCTTCGCTGCAGTTCCCCCCGACCTCCTGAAGAATGCCTGTCAGTCTTCTGATCTCTTAACAAATTGTCACTCGTGCCCATCACTCGCTTCCCTGCCTCCCGTGGTCCCTCCACCCTGTAGGCTGTGTGATGACGGCCAGCTCTTCCGGGTCTGGGCCTCCTTGTTCCTCCTCACTCTCCCCAGCCTGCGCCTCCCTACCTGCCTGTGGGCGTCTGTCTGTCGCCTTGCCTCAGTTCTCCCTGCCCTCTCTCTCTCTCCACAAGTAACTACCTCTCTCTTGGCATTATTAGCTCAGCAGCACCTCCCTGCCCGTTCCCGGTGGAATAGGCGGGGCTAAGTGTGGGAAATAGAGACAAAGGTGTCCACTGACCTGTGCAGACCCCTGTCTACCAGGGCCAGCCTCCTCTCCTGCCCTGCCTGCTCTCCCCACCCCTACCCTGCCCTTCAGCCTTCCTCCCCACACTGGCCTGATTTCATTCTCCCCACAGTGCCCATCTTGTCTCCGAGCTGCCCCTCTCTCCTGTCCCCTCCTCACCCTGGTGCTGGGAGCCCCCATACGACCCAGGCCCAGTGTCTCAGCGCGCTGCCTTCCCATCTCCTTGCAGGCTGGCTTCGGGTATGGGCTCCCCATTTCCCGCCTCTATGCCAAGTACTTCCAGGGGGACCTGCAACTCTTCTCCATGGAGGGCTTTGGGACCGACGCTGTCATCTATCTCAAGGTGAGGGCCCCTGCCTGCAAAGCCTGNCCCAGTGTCTCAGCGCGCTGCCTTCCCATCTCCTTGCAGGCTGGCTTCGGGTATGGGCTCCCCATTTCCCGCCTCTATGCCAAGTACTTCCAGGGGGACCTGCAACTCTTCTCCATGGAGGGCTTTGGGACCGACGCTGTCATCTATCTCAAGGTGAGGGCCCCTGCCTGCAAAGCCTGCCCAAGGGGCCGGGGTGGGTTGCTGACAGGTCAGGCCTGTTCTTAGGTTTCTTTTCCATCCCTCCAATCTTTTCCTGATTCCAGACTGAGAATCAGAGCAAAGCTGTACTTCCCCAGCCACCAGGCACTCCTAAGTTGGCAGGCAGTTTCAGGGAGTCTGTGGTGCATGAATGAGACCCTGTTCTGGGAACCGTTGACTTGTGAGGAAGCATGGAGAACTCATTCAGCTCAGGGGGCGACAGAGGCCCAGAGCTGGTGACCTTGTTTAAGGTCACACAGCCTGCCTCCTCCCTCTCCGTCCCTAACCTTTAAGTGAAAAGCCTTTTTAAACAGGCAGGAGCAAGCCACAGAAGGGACAGACGCTTTCATGGGTCTTTCTCGTTTAGTCATCTCAACCAGTGTGGCACCTGGCTGGACTGACATGTGGGCCATAGTTAGTGGCCACTGGAGCCCACCACTGGGCAAGGGTGGTCTGCCAGGGAGTGGACAAGGTGCAGGTAAGCAGGAGAGGCTGACCCTGATGCCCCTCAGGCCCTGTCCACGGACTCAGTGGAGCGCCTGCCTGTCTACAACAAGTCAGCCTGGCGCCACTACCAGACCATCCAGGAGGCTGGCGATTGGTGTGTGCCCAGCACGGAGCCCAAGAACACGTCCACATACCGTGTCAGCTAGGAGCTACCCAACTCAACTACACCCAGGAGAATGGACTGCTGTTGCTGGGTCCGGCCACCGTGGTGACCCTCCCCATTCCCCGCCCCCCAGGTGCAGGAGGCTCTCCTTGTTGACCAGCTTCTGTCTCTTTGGAAATCACTGCAGTGACCAGTCTGTGGTGGCCCCTAAGTGCCAATCTCTGTCTCCATGGAGACCCCTTGGTGGTCTCCCTGGGTCCAGTCTCTGTGGGCAACGCCTGAGGATTGGAGGATGTCTCCATCCTGATGGGGTGTTCCAGAGATATGTTTCCATGGCAGTCTTCCTCTCTGAGCCCAGAACTGCCACTTCTCTGCCAGGGGCCCTAGGTCCCCCTCACTGCCCACCACAGCCCTGGCCTTCCAAGTGGACGCCCCTGCTTGCCTTACTGTCCTGGCCCATGCCGGTACCCTGGTGCTGGTCTGGTGTCAGTGTTGGGAAGGGGCCAGGTGCCTGCCACATCTGGGGTAGTGGGAGGGGACCCTTGATTGGGGATCTGGTCCTATAGTCTCTCCCTCCTCTCTAAGGTCAAAGGTAGGAGGGGGGGCTTCTCACCTGGGGCTCACCCCTAAAGCCGAATAATCTGGGAGGACACAGAGGTCAGCCACCCAACCTCTCCTCCCTGTAGGTGACCCCAGCAATGTTTCTGCCACCTCCTGAGCCCTTCGCCTGCATGTCCTCGTGTGCATACACCTGCCCACCACCCACGGTCCCCCCTGAGCTCCAGACCCCAGCTCCCACTGTGCCTGGACATGCGTGTGCTTGGGGTGGCTTTCTCCCTAGAATGTTGTGTGTACATAGCTAGTTTTATAGCCCTGAATGCCCCTACCCTTCCCCTTAACACACAGGGGGTTAAAGTTGTGTGCTCTTCCCCGTGGCTATGATGGTGACCGTGACATCTACAGTAAAGAGGAGATGGAATGAGCCTGAGGCCCGTCTGCTTTCCTGGGGGAGGGAGATGCAGACTGCAGTCTCTGCGATCAGCACGTGACATGCTCAGGACAAGACCCAGTGCATGCCAGGTACCACAGTGGCCACAGCTGTCCATTCAGAATACTTGACAGTGAGCACCCAGTGACAGACCTGTGGCCCTGCCGCACTCAGAGGCCAACCCCACCCCCAGCTGGGGCAAACAGGAAGGCCACTGGCACATCATAAGCGTTTATTGAAAGAAACTAAGTACCGCCTCCCCCTTCACATGCAGGTGGGCACCCAGATAGCTCCTGATGGCTTCAAGGACTTGGGAGCTTTCCATCCTCCCCACCAGCCCCTCTGGGGCCCAGGTGGTACTAGTGCCCCCGTGTCCAGTCCCCCCTCTGAAGCCCCTCTCCCAGCACAGACAGCAGGAAGGAAAAAAGAACTGAGACCCAGAGAACAGGGGTCACAGCCACAGCCCTTGGGCTGGAGCGAGGGGAGTGGGTGTATGGGGGCCTGTCTGCTGCTCCAGGCTGGTGGGAGGAGGTGAAGGGAGGTTTCTAGTCTAAGGCCTCTGACCTTACTGCTAACTCTGGCCAGTGCTGCAAAGGCTGGGCTAGCTGCTGGCCAGCACCATGCCTGGACACTGGACACACTCACCCTAGAAGGACAAACACCTTCCCTGGGCTGCTGGGATGGCTTCCACCCCCACTCAGGGAGCAGGCCCCACCCCTCCTGTCTGCCAGTTCAAGAGCCCACGGAGGCCCTGATAAGAACCAGGACAGGTGGGGGAAGGCTGATGAACCTTTTCAATTTGGCAGCTTTCAGGGGGCCTCCCAGATTTTGCCTCTCTGCCTGGCTGGGATGAGGATTCACCAGTTAAGGGCCATCTAGGCATTGATGGGGGTGTCATTTGTCCCCACCAGTTCCCAAGTTTGCTGTCTTCAGGGAGGTTCCAGGTGGCCTCTGCAGGAGCAGCAGAAGTGGGCCCAACTTGGAGAGTCAGTCAAAACCCAGGCTTTGTTGGGCCTCAGGAGGGGCAGGCCTGCAAGGGCATCATCCTGCCGCTGAGACCCCCCCTCCTTCTCCAAAAGCCCTTGCAGAGAGGACAGGATGATCGTGCTGCCTTCTCTGCTCTCCTGTTGAGGAGTGCAGCCTGGGCGTCTGCTTTGAGTGCAACTTGCTGCAGGCCCACCAGCCTCCTGCAGAGCTCTCTGGACACAGTCACTTGGGAGAGCTGGGAAGCAACTACTTTATCCACCTGCTGCTGCAGAGAGGCTCAGCCCATATCTCTGAGCCCAGGGCCTCTGGAAGGTATGCAGGCCTCCTAGTTCACTGGCAGCCCCAGGACCCCCATGGCTTGAGGGAACAGGGTCAGAATCAGGCACCTCTGGGCTCCCTGATTTGCTTCAGCCCTGGCCTCTCTGCCCATAATCTGCCACTTCCCCCAGGAACTTTGTGCCAAAAAGTCCTTGCAAGGGGATTTATTACTGGGTCCTCTCCCCTGGGTCTCTCTTTCTGAGGGATCTGGGTCCAGACAGATGACAGGGTGAGAGGGCTGTTCCTCCTGAGAGCATGGAGCCAGGCCAACCCAAGCCTGGTGCCCAGGCCCTGCCTCCTAAGGCGGCCTGTGCCCGCTGAGCCCAGCAGCTTCCTGAGCCGGGTGCCAGTGCCCGCCCGTCTCCCTAGCTCTTCTTGGCCTCCTGCTCCCTGCGCCGGAGCTTCTCACGTTGCCGTGCGGCCTTCTCCTGGGCCTTGCGCTCCTTCTCAGCAGCCGCCGCCAGCTCCTTCAACTTCCGCTTCACCAGCGCCCGATCATGCGAGTTGCTGAGCCCCAGACTCTGGGGGAGGGATCCAAGGGTGAAGTGAAGAGCCCCAGAGCCGCACACCTGGCCAACCCAAGCCCAGGGTTCTCTGTGCCCCAGGTGTATTCTCGCTGGAGCTCTGCCAGCCCTCAGCCTCCACCTCTCAGGCTTGCTGATGGATCAGGACCCTCAGGGCAAAAATTTGGAATGGGAGTGGCTGGGAGAGAGGAGGGTAAATGGTGCAGGGTTTGAGGCCTTTTGCCCCTTCCCCACCCTAATCCTTGGCTCCCATCCCTCAACTCAGGATTTCAGCCTTGGAATAACCCTGCCAGATTCCGTGAGGCCAGAGATAGGAAGCAAATTTGTCAGAGGTCACACAGCCTGTCAGTAGCTGCGGCCCCTCCCTGTTCCAAAGACTTCTGGGGGACTCTCCTCACCACTGCTTCCCCAAGCAACTAAGCAGATGGTGCAAAACAGGCCAGAAACCCCCAGAAAAGAGCTCAGAGTACCACCTCTGATACCCTCCCTCCCTCCCCCCACTTGCCTCCCACAACCACCAGCCCCCAAGATTTTTAGTCTTAGAGATGAAGACTCCAAAATTCAGATGAGATGACCAGGGGAGGCTCATTAGAGTCAAGAGTCAGATGATAGGCTAGTCCTCAAGGTCAGAGATCAACCTGAAGACTTTGGCTGGAGCTCGAAGGTCAGACTGAGGAATGGGGCTGGAGTCCACACTGGGAGGGAATCCATGCTAGAGAGCAAAGGTCAAGGATCTTGCCTAGAGGTCAGAGGTCAGGGCAGTGGTGTTAAAGGGAGTGGAAAGGTCAGAATGAGGGGATCCCAATCCTCGAAGGCTGCCTCAGGAATCCAGCTGTGTGGTGGTTCCCCCACCCCAACCCACCTTCAGTTTGCTTCCATCCAGCTGCAGTAACTGCGGCCCATCTACCTGCCGCGCAGCAAACTCAGCAGCATACTGCTCCAGGTTGAGGCTCTGCAGCCACTGGCCCACCTGCTGACTGGTCCAGTGGTAGACGGTGGGAAGAGGCTCATCCAGAAACTGGGGTGGAGACCAAGGAGAATGAGGGGCAGGGTGTGCCCTGTGGCCCACACACCTGGCAATATCAGAGGTCAGGGCCTGCTTACCTCATCGGAAGACTGGGACAGAGTGTGGTAGGGGTAGGAACACTTGGCCGCCTGCCGGGGACCACTTGGGATCTTGGGGCTGCTGCTGGGGGGTGTGGAATCATCACTCAGGGTGGATTCCTAGATGGAAAGGGGGCATACTGCTGAGGCGAGAGTTCACCTCAAGCCCAAGGCAGCAACCCGCAACCCACCATCCCCATTCAGTTGGAGCTGAAGTCCAGGGCCAGGGCCAGGAGTTTCTCAGGGCCCTTGGATGTGAACCAGGAGCTGGGCAGGCACACAGAGCAAGGCTGCAGGGCTAGAACTGAGCAGTTAGCGGGAATGGAGGTCACGCTGCTGTCGCTTCCTTGACAGCTGACCGGGATTCCCCCGGGCTGGGTCAGGTGTTCCTGCCTTGAGCCTCTCCAGCATGGCCTCCAGCACCCCGGCTTACAAAAACCTGCTTAGATGTCGTGTCTTCGCTGGACTCAGCTCTATGAGGGCCTGGGCTGTGTCTGTTCACCAGGGCCCAGCACAGTGGAAGAAAGGGAGGGATGGAGGGAGGGTGCGGGAGAGGGACCCTTTCCCCCCTGAATTTACAGTTTTCTGATCTTCTTTTACCTGGCTGCACACAGGAACAGAGTCACAGAACAAGCACAGGGCTGGGGGTCATTAGAGCCTGGCATTTAAATCCAGTTGAGTCTGAAGGCAATTCCCTTCAGTCTGGGTCCGCATTTGCCCATCTGTACAATATGAGCTTCCCTGGTGGCTCAGCTGGTAAAGAATCTGCCTCCCATGTAGGAGACCTGGGTTCAATCCCTGGGTTGGGAAGATCCCCTGGAGAAGGGAATGGCTACCCACTCCNATTCCCTTCAGTCTGGGTCCGCATTTGCCCATCTGTACAATATGAGCTTCCCTGGTGGCTCAGCTGGTAAAGAATCTGCCTCCCATGTAGGAGACCTGGGTTCAATCCCTGGGTTGGGAAGATCCCCTGGAGAAGGGAATGGCTACCCACTCCAGGATTCTGGCCTGGAGAATTCCATGAACTGTACAGTCCAGGGGGGTCACAAAGAGACATGACTGAGTGCCTTGGACTTCACTTCACTATGGGGGTGAGTGTGCCTGTCCTCCCTACTTCACGGAACCTTTGTGAGGGTAAACAAAAATGCTTTTGGGGCTTTGTAGGCCACAGAATCCTAGTGAACAGAAGTAGCTGCTCACTGTTGCTTCCATTCCTCAGTCTCACTTCACCCACAGGGTTGTGAACTTTCCAAGCACTAGCTAGGTTGCGGTCCTGTTCATCCCTGTTTCCCCCAGCCTCACTGTACGTGTAGTCCAGCTCCTAACACAGGATGTGGAGTCAGAACTGAGCCAGGCAGAAGAGTTAGCAGGAATAGGGGAGCCCTCAGGCTGGTGTACTAGGGGGTCATAGTGCTCAGTTAATGCGTGTTGAATGGAGACAGGGATGAATGAGTCAACAAAGGAACCACTCGGCATACAAACAAGTGAACAAGTGAATGCCTGACTCAGTGGCTGGATGAATTAATGACCATCGAATGGCTCCTTGGATGGACAGATGGACTCCAGGAATGCCTGGGTCCAGGCCCAAGCCAGGCTGAAGTATGTCCTCATGTCACCTGAGTCTGGGGGCCAGGATGGAGGCCAGAAGGCCATGGACTCACCTGAGAAGCTGACTTCTTAGGGCTGAAACCCTCACGTTTAGGGGAGCAGGACGGGGAGGTGGTGCTGCCAGAAGATGCGGAGCCTTTGCCACTGTCTGTGAACCAGGAAAAGGGCAGGAACGGGGAGCCCCCTGACCTGCTGGACCCCTCCACCGACTCCCTGCAGACAGAGTACACTGCATGGGTGCGGGCACCGAGGAGAGGGCTGGAGCCACGGGGAGTTACGGGCAGAAGCTGTGGCTGAGGGGCTGTGGGTACCTCTTACCTGCTGCCCATGGACAGACGGTTGCTGCCCTTCTCCTTCCGGCTCTTGCTAGTGGATGCTCGGCGTAAGGTGACCCTATGGGGAGGGCAAGGGGAGTGGAACAGTGCTGCCCATCTTGCTACCCAATGCCCAAGCCTTTGTTTCTGGCCACTCACCCCAGGTCCAGGAACTTTCGGCGAGTCTTCTTATCCAGGCCAATGGTAGGGCTGGCGGGCTCAGGTGGGCTGGCATCCCGGCTGTCATCTTTCGAGGAAGAAAAGGAAGGAAATAGCCTATGTGGTGGCTTGTCTGCCTCTTTCAACTTCCAATAAGGTGACAGAAATTCTCTTGACTTAGAATCAGGCAAACTTACTCCGATGCCCTTCACTAGCTGTGTGACCTAGGACAAGTCACTACCTCTCTGAGCTTCCTACATCTTAAATATGGGCTAATAACACTGCCTGTTTCATGAGACCTAATAGGATGAGAGAGTGAAGGACAGGGAAGCCTGGCTTGCTGCAGTCCATGGGGTTGCAAAGAGAGGGACACGACTGAGCGACTGAACTGAACTGAATAAGATATTTATGAAAGCCTTATACAAACCATAAACCACTCTGGAAAAGTAGGGATCGCTACTCTTTATTGTTAATTTTATCTTGGCCAACTTGTAACCAACCTTCTAATCTTGGCTCACATGTCACTTCCTCAAGAAGCCTTGCAGGAGGCTCCCAACTGCTCCCAGGATGTTTTCAACCTGATAAACGTCTCCCGCCCTGCGTTCCCTTTCTCGAATAGCACTCAATGCACCTTGTACCTACCTATACATTTAATTAAGGAATTGCTTCCCCTCAAACTATAAGGAATTACTTGACTGCTTCCCCTAGAACTTGTAAGCCTCGCGAGGACGAGCACAGCGTCTGCTTGCTCTTTTGTGTGTTCCAGTGCCCAGACAGTGTCTGGCGCACATTAAGGCTTTCTGGAAATGAACGAACCGCGGTCTTTATTCCCCACCTCCCCTGAGCCACCCTGTGCCAAACCCGAGGTCCAGCCAATTGCTTCGGAGCACAAAGGAGTGCTTGCCGGCAGGGGGCGCAGCGCCGGCCGCCGCTCACCTTCGCTGTGCAGCTCGGCGCGAGGGTGGCGGCGCGCGAAGCTGGGCGAGCTGTCGGACGAGGCAGCGGAGCGGGGCGGCGAGCCGGAGGCGGCGGCCAGACCCTCGTGCGAGGTGGCGTTGTGCAGGGGCCGGTAGCGTGCAAGCGGTGAGGGCGGCGGCTCGTCCTCGTCCAGGCTGCGCCGCAATCCCGGGGGCTCCAGGCAGAAGGAGCCCCCCGCTGGGGACCCTGGGCCCGAGTGCAGAGGCGAGCGCAGCCGGTGCAGGGGGCTCCCGCAGCCGTCGGCTCCCTGGAGGAGGGGCAGCTGCTCACCGCCTACCCTCTTCCCCTCTTCCCGGAGGGGAGCCGGGGCTCCTAGGGCCTCCCCGACCTGGAGGGAGGGCTTCCTCGTGCCTTGGGCCAGGGGTGGCTGGGCAGCGAGCAGTGAGAGATGGATCTTCCGGTCACAGAGGCAGGGGCTGCATCGGGCCTCCTTCACTTACTAACTGTGTGACTTTGTTAGTGAACCTCTTAGAGCTTCAGTTTCCTCGTCTGGAAAATGGGGTAATACCTTCCTTGAAAGGATGAAATGAGCCAGAATTGAACTGTAGCTAATACCTGTCAGCCTTGTTATCTGAGAATCCTAGGGGTGTGGTTTCCCTGGAAGAGTGGTTTGGAGGGATTATCCAGGGGCAAAAAGGGTGGGTAGGGTATGGTGATTGAGGGGATTGCCCCAACCTTGCCTCCAGGCCCATCGGAACCTTCACCATCCTCTGCAGAGCTGGCACTGTCCCGAAGCCTGGAGCGAGAGGGCCGGTGTCTCCGGCCCTTGGCCAGTAGTTGGGCCCGGGCCTTGTGTAAACTGCTGTCCAGTCTGACGGTTTCTGGCACTGCCAAGTCCAGGTCTGCAAACCAGGGAAGAGGGACAGAGACCAGATACACAAGGACGGCACGTCCAGAGGGCTGCCTCACATGGCCACCTGCACGCACACCCAGGCATTCAACAATGTCTCTGAGTGTTGGGCACTGGTAGTCCAGTGAGATGGAAAACCAGGTCTCTCACAGTCTCCCAGGGAGCTGGAGATGTCAGTTTGTAAGTACAGTGTGTGATAGACCCTCTCACAGGCACAGAGGACAGGACTGTCCTGTTTGGAGGAGGAAACACCAAAGCTGGGTCTTCAGGTCTGTCTGGGAGATTACAAGAGAGGAGGCTGGCAAAACTGGCATATACTATGCTGAGAGGAAGGGAAGCTGGGGGCAGGACGCCTCCAGAGCAATCAGAGGGCAGGTGTGTGGAGGGAAGGACCGGAAGATGAGGCTGGAGAGAGCACAGCTGTAATGGCTATCGCTGAAGAAGTGCCAACTACGTGTCAGAATGTACATTCAGCACCTTGTCTATTCAGAACAACCCACAGGCTAGGGATAGCTTTTATTCCCATTTCACAGCTAAGCAAACTGAGGATCAGAGAGGTCAAGTCTCATGCCTGAGGCCCGCAGCTAGCAACAGTCTGGGATTTGAGCCTGGCTAGTCTAGCTCTGGCTCCAGGTGGTGCAGTGATAAAGAATTCACCTGCCAATGTAGGAGACACAAAAGGCACAGTTTCAGTCCCTGGGTTGGGAAGATCCTCTGGAGGAAGGGCTGGCAACCCACCACAGTATTCTTGCCTGGAAAATTCCATGGACAGAAGAGCCTGGTGGGCTACAGTCCATGGGATCACAAAGAGTTGGACATGACTGAGCACGCTCACACAGTCTTGCTCCAGAGACTGCCCCTGCTGGGGATGCTGGCTTTCTGTGCCATGCTCAGGATCACACTCAGAGACAGTACTGTTGAGCAGCTGCAGTTAACTAGAAGGAGCCCTATAAGCCAGTGGCAAAGAGGAGAGCCCACAGACCCCTGAAGCCTCTCTCTCCCGTCCTGGGGTACATGGCCCAGGGCTAGGTCCTGGATGAGGACAGTGTGGAAGAGTAGGCAAACCCAACGGATTATGCATAAGCCCTGCAGCTCCGAGTTTCACTTTCCATTTGTTCCACCCTAGAACACAGACTTCTTTCTGCAGTGTCCCTGAGATTCTCCAGGCAGAAAGACTTCTTCCCAGACCATCGTGGCTTAAGACCTTTCTTTACCACTCCACCCTCCGTGATCTCAGGGACCCCATCCCATCAGTCCTGCCTGCCCTGCTTCGCCTGCTCCTCTTTCTCTTGTCTGTAGACACACCTTAAATCACCTCTGTGGCTGAACTACCATCTATATCTGTTTCCAGCTCTGATTCCTCCCCTGAATTCCAAGTCTGAGCACCTCAACACCTACCACATCTAAAGCACCCAGACACCTCAAACTCAGTCCATCAAACGAATGCACCACCTTGCCTCCGTCCCTGGCTCTGTGAAAGACCCCACTGTCTACCCAGTCACCCTCTCAGACCTAGTGAAGTGAGTGAAAGTCACTCAGTTGTTCCCGATTCTCTGTGACCCCCTGGACGATACAGTTCATGGAATTCTCTAGGCCAGAATACTGGAGTGGGTAGCCTTTCCCTTCTCCAGGGGATCTTCTCAACCCAGGGACTGAACCCAGGTCTCCCATACTGCAGGNGTGAAGTGAGTGAAAGTCACTCAGTTGTTCCCGATTCTCTGTGACCCCCTGGACGATACAGTTCATGGAATTCTCTAGGCCAGAATACTGGAGTGGGTAGCCTTTCCCTTCTCCAGGGGATCTTCTCAACCCAGGGACTGAACCCAGGTCTCCCATACTGCAGGCTAATTCTTTACCAGCTGAGCCACAAGGGAAGCCCTCTCAGGCCTAGACCCAGTTGGTAAATCATGAGTCCGGCTCCCTACTTGACACCTCCACTTGGATGTCCAAAGGACATCTTCAATGTACATGTTACAGTTGGACTCCTGACGTCCTCACCCCGCAAGCTGCCCAGTCTACCCATCTCAGTGAATGACAGCTCCATTCTTCCAACTGCTAGGGCCAAACCATGGAGTCACCCTTGATTCCTCCCTGCCCTGCCTACCCTACAAACTGATCCTGTTAGCTCTACTTTGGAAATATATCTAAACATGCTGAGATATTTTTGGTGAAATGACATGATGTTTTGGATAAGGTTCAAAGTAATCCAGGAAATTAGGAGGGAAGAGAGGAAGGGGATGTAGCTGAAACAAGACTGTCCATGAGTTGATGATACTTGAGGCTAAGTGATACGTACATAAGTGTATGATGGGGTACTTTGTGCTAGTCTCTACTTTTGATTTCCCGCAATAAAATATTGTGTATATGTGTCTTTGTATACACACACTTACATATGTGCCTACATGTGGGGAGAAAGAGGAGGGGAGAGGAAAGGAGTAGGAGAACACACAGACCCCTGGTCCACATCACCATCACCTCTTGACTCATTGTTACAGATCCTCCCAGCTAGTCTTCCCGCTGCCTCCCTTTCCCATTTACAGTCTATTTCCAACCCAGCAGCCAGAATGATCCTGATAAAACATGTCAGCTCGTGTTACTCCTCCCCTCACTCAGAACCTCCACTGACTTCCCTCTCACACAGGAAGAAGCTGAGTTCTCAGCATGGCCTTTAGACTCAGGCTGTTCAGAAACGCTCTCCCTCTTCGTCCCTCTGCTCCAGCCACCCTNCAGCCAGAATGATCCTGATAAAACATGTCAGCTCGTGTTACTCCTCCCCTCACTCAGAACCTCCACTGACTTCCCTCTCACACAGGAAGAAGCTGAGTTCTCAGCATGGCCTTTAGACTCAGGCTGTTCAGAAACGCTCTCCCTCTTCGTCCCTCTGCTCCAGCCACCCTGCAGCTGCTAAGTCGCTTCAGTCGTGTCCGACTCTGTGCGACCCCATAGACGGCAGCCCACCAGGCTCCCTCGTCCCTGGGATTCTCCAGGCAAGAACACTGGAGTGGGTTGCCATTTCCTTCTCCAATGCATGAAAGTGAAGAGTGAAAGTGAAAAGTAAAACTGAAATTGCTCAGTCGTGTCCGACCCTCAGCGACCCCATGTTTTGCAGCATTCCAGGCTCTTCCATCCATGGAATCTTCCAGGCAAGAGTACTGGAGTGGGGTGCCATTGCCTTCTCCACCAGCAATCCTGGCTCTTCCTTAAACAAGCTATCCTGCACCTCAGGGCCTTTGCACCTCCCCTTCCCTTCCCTGCAAGGCTCTTGCCATAGATTTCTGCACAGTTCTTTCTTTCAGCTCCTTCAGGTCTCTGCTTAAATGCTTTCTCTCACTGAGAGACCATTCAATTTAGAATATCCCCAAAACCCACAGCTAAATTTTTTCTTATATCATTTATCATTCTCTGGCATATCATATATGTTATTTAGTTTATTGTCTCTTTCCACCTATCAAAATGTCAGCTCCATGAAGGCAGATGTTTCTCTGTTTTGTTCATTGCACTAACAGGCATAGAACATTGTGTGTGTGACAGTGTGTGTGTGTGTGACAGTGTATATGTGTGTGTACAAGTGTCCTAAGTGTTTTATAACTACTAGCTCATTTAAACCTCCCTACAGCCCAAGAAGACTCCAGGAATTCTCAGGGCAGCCTTAATTTGCCTGAGGGTATAGGGCTGGAAAAGCTATGACAAACCTAGAGAGCATATGAAAAAGGAGAGACATTACTTTGCTGACAAACGTCCATCTAGTCAACGCTATGATTTTTCCAGTAGTCATGTATGAATGTTCGAGTTGTACCATAAAGAAAGGTGAGTGCAGAGAAACTGATGCTTTGGAACTGTGGTGTTGGAGAAAACTTTTGAGAGTCCCTTGGACTGCAAGGAGATCCAACCAGTCAATCCTAAAGGAAATCAATCCTGAATATTCATTGGAAGGACTGATGCTGAAGCTGAAGCTCCAATACTTTGGCCACCTGATGTGAAGAACTGACTCATTTGAAAAGATCCTGATGCTGGGAAAGATTGAAGGAAGGAGGAAAGGGGGACAACAGAGGAGGAGATGGTTGGATGGCGTCGCTGACTCGATGGACATGAGTTTGAGCAGGCTCCGGGAGCTGGTGATGGAGAGGGAGGCCTGGCGTGCTGCAGTCCATGGGGTCACAAAAAGTTGGACACGACTGAGTGACTGAACTGAACTGATAGGGTTGGTGAAGAGCAAGCCGGGGTTATAGGCAGTCTGGCTCCAGAGGTTCAGCGAGTAGTTACCAAGCCCTTCCTACCTCCTCTGAGGCAGAGATGGAGAGACTTGTGAATTCAGTCCCTTAGTTTACAGGCACTTACTCTCCTCAGAGAGCAAAGTTTGGCCCAGAATGCAGAGGGAGCGAAGGACAGTGGGCAGGACTGCTGGTAGGCAGCTGAAGAGCATCCTCAACCAGTCCAGCCTTAGCTGGGGTCCAGCTGCCCTGGGCCAAGGAGAATGGCCCTCTGCACCTGAATCGGGGCCACGTCGAACCATGGTCATCTTACTGTGGAGGGTCTAGGGAGCTAAAGGGACTCCTAAGGGGCTTAGGGATTTCCGAGGCAGGATGGGGCCAGCTTCTCTCCTGGTGCCTTGCTCTACCAGGCCTCTCTCACCTCCTTCCATCCCTCCTTCCGTCTCTCTCTCCCTCCCCCTCTCCCCCTGGGAGTTAGCCAGCCCTGGGATGTGGGAAGTCATGAATATTTCATCACCTTTCTCTGCAGGAAGCCGGCCAGGCTGGCAGCCACCTCCGCAGGTTGGGGAGAAGGAAAACAGGAAGGGTTGGGCTGGGGTTGGTGGCTGAAAAGCCTCAGGAAGGGGAAGTTCACCTCTGCCAGGCCGGGGGTCAGGTTGGACCTGGGTGAGGATGGACAGATTCAGAGTCTGAGGCCCAGAGACTTTTGAGGTTAGGGGAGTCCCCAAGGCAAAGCTTTCATGCACAGGCCCCAGGGAGGCCGGGCGGGAAGCAGTTCCTCAGAAGCCAGGAGGCAGCAGTTCCAGGCTTCGCCAGGATCTGCGGCAGCCACAGGGGAGAGTCAGTTCAGCAGGGCTGGAGGAAAAGGAAGGGCAAGGCAGGTACAGATGAGAAGAGGCAGGGGAGGAAACGCTGGAGGCCCTATGGCATTCCACACCTAGGAGCCTTTCCCGGCTTGAGAGCCCTGATGGCTGTGTACAAGATAGAGCTTTCTGCTTCCACCCCTCCCGCCTGTGTTCCTCCACCTTCTTTTGCTCATTGACTCCTCCACTGAATCCAGCTGGGAAACGGCCTTTCCACCCCAGTGCATGCTGGGAACTCAGTCCCCTCAGTGGTCTTGCTCTAATCCACACAATAAAAAGACTACAGGAGGCAAATAATAGGGTGTGTGTGTGGGAGTCCACACATCTTGGAACAGAGAGTCGATCCTGGGTCCCCCGGGTGTGTAGATGCTAAGTGTGTTATGCATTTTTTATTTTCCTGCACATCATGTAGGTGAGGTCCCTTATTTATGCGACTCGGAGATAACCTGCATTGCCTCTGCTGGGGGATCCTGGTATACAGCACAGCACAGTGACCGCCAGCAGGGAGTTGGGCAGTCTGGAGTTCTTGTCCCAGCTCTGCCACAAAACTGCCGTGTGATCTTTAAAGCCAGTCACTGCAGCACTCTGGGTCCTAGGCTTAATGTCTGCTATATGGGTACACTTCTTAGGATTATTGTGGGGTTAAAGTGATACAGCCCCTTCACTGATCACAGCCTTGTCATGACAAACGGGCTTGTGTAACTCGGTGATGCTATGAGCCATGCCGTGCAGGGCTACCCAAGATAGACAGGTCATCATGAAGAGTTCTGACAAAACGTGGTCCTGAAATGGTATAGACCTAACAGAAGCAGAAGAGATTAAGAAGAGGTGGCAAGAACACACTGAAGAACTACACACAAAAAAAGGTCTTAATGACCTAGAGAACCACAATGGTGTGGTCACTCACAAAGAGCCAGACATTCTGGAGTGTGAAGTCAAATGGGCCTTAGGAAGCATCACTATGAACAAAGCTAGTGGAGGTGATGGAATTNGGTGGCAAGAACACACTGAAGAACTACACACAAAAAAAGGTCTTAATGACCTAGAGAACCACAATGGTGTGGTCACTCACAAAGAGCCAGACATTCTGGAGTGTGAAGTCAAATGGGCCTTAGGAAGCATCACTATGAACAAAGCTAGTGGAGGTGATGGAATTCCAGCTGAGCTATTTAAAATCCTAAAGATGATGCTATTAAAGTGCTGCACTCAATATGTCAGCAAATTTGGAAAACTCAGCAGTGGTCACAGGTCTGGAGAAGGTCAGTTTTCATTCTAATCCCAAAGAAGCACAATGCCAAAGAATGTTCAAACTAGACATTGTAAAATTGTGCTCAATTCACATGCTAGCAAGGTTATACTCAAAATCCTTCAGTATTACACGAACCAAGAACTTCCAGATGTAGAAGCTGGGTTTAGAAAAGGCAGAGGAACCAGAGATCAAATTACCAACTTTCTTTGGATCATGGAGAAAGCAAGGGAATTCCAGAAAAACATCTACTTCAGCTTCACTGACTACACTAGAGTCTTTGATTGTGGATCACAACAAACTGAAAAATTCTTAAAGAGATGGGAGTAGCAGACCACTTCACTTGCCTCCTGAGAAACCTGTATGTGGGTCAAGAAGCAACAGTTAGAACCAGACATGGAACAACCGACTGGTTCAAAATTAGAAAAGGAGTACAACAAAGCTGTATATTATCACCCTGCTTATTTAACTTCTGTGCAGAGTACATCATGTGAAATCCAGGCTGGATGAAGCACAAGCTGGAGTCAAGATTGTGGAGAGACATATCAACAACCTCAGATATGCAGATGATACCACTCTGATGGCAGAAAGTCAAGAGGAACCAAAGAGTCTCTTGGTGAGGGTGAAAGAGGAGAGTGAAAAAGCTGGCTTGAAACTCAACATTGAGAAAACTAAGATTATGGTACCTGGTCCCATTACTTCATGGCAAATAAAAGGGGAAAAAGTAGAAACGGTGACAGATTTTATTTTCTTGGGCTCCAAAATAATTGCAGACAATGACTGCAGCCATGAAATTAAAAGATACTTGCTTCTTGGAAGGAAAGCTTTGACAAAACTAGACAGCATATTAAAAAGCAGAGATATCCCTTTGCCCACAAAGACCTGCATACTCAAAGCTATGGCTTATCCAGTAGTCATGTACAGATGTGAGATTTGGACCATAAAGAAGGCTGAGTGCCAAAGAGTTGATGCTTTTGAATTGTGATATTGGAGAACACTTTTGAGAGTCCCTTGGACTGCAAGGAGATCAAACTAATCAATCCTAAAGGAAAACAACCGTGAATATTTATTTGAAGGACTGATGCTGAAGCTGAAGCACCAATACTTCGGACATCTGATGTGATGAGCTGACTCATTGGAAAAGATCCTGATGCTGGGAAAAATTTGAGGCAAAATGAGAAGCTGGTGGCAGAGGACGACATGGTTAGATTGTATCACCAACTTAATGGGCATGAACCTGAACAAACTCCGAGAGATAGTAAAGGACAGGAAAGCCTGGTGTACTGCTGTTCATGGGGTTACAAAGTGTTGGACAGGAGGTAGTGACTGAATAACAGCAAGAACAGATGGGATACAGGGCATGTGACATGGCGGTGCTAGCCTTGTACCTGGCATGAGACAAGCGCTTAATAAACAGGGACCCTTATTATCACCACTGTTGCTGTAACTGGATATCTACTCAGATAGTGGTGACAAAGACTCAGACTTTAAGGCCAAAATACACACACACTGAAGTCCCCGGGACTGCCCCTCCCTCAAAACCTCTTAGCCTTGGCTAGAGATAGAGTCAAAGAGTACTTACCAAAAACCTCATCCACAGGTTCTCGGAGCTTTGAAGAAGCCATGACTCGAGAGAGCTAGGAGGGCAAGAGAGAGAGGAAAAAGAACCGTGGGTAAGAAGGAAATAGACCATGGTTGGCGGAGGTAAGGGAGCTTAGCCAATGGCTACCTGTTCCTGGCCTTCTAGCCCCTCACCTTCCCTTACAACTCTTCCTCCAGCCCCTTGAAGAGAAACCATCTGAACCATACCCCAGATGGTGAGCTTGGGCAGGAGACAGAAGCAAGTCCAAGGTGCAGACAACAGGCTCTCCCGTGGCCCCAGTCCAAGCTGATTTGCCTCCACACAGGTCACTGAACATCTCCCCTTCACTGTCCTGAGTCTTTCCATCATTACCATTTTCTTAAAACATTTAATTATCATCAACTGTCCAACATCAAATCTGGGAGAAATCTGGAAGACTATTAAATCCAATCCTCTCATTTTACAAATAAAGAAACAGATGGGAGAATGATTGACCTAAGATCACATAATACGTTATGGCAAAATCAGAACCAGAATCCAGGTTCTTCCATCTACTCATCTGCCTACCTGCCTACTCAGCTGTGCACCTACTTGCCTATTCATCCAGTCAGTCAGTCAGTCATCCACCATCCACCCTATTCAACCGTCTACCCATTTTTACATCCATCAATTTGTACCATCCCCTCAGCCATTTCCCCACCCATCACCCAGGCCTGCCTCCCTCCACTGTTATCCCTGGTGCAGTCACCACCTGCCTTTCTGAACATGAGCTGTTCAGGAAGCTGGCATCATCAGCAGGGCCTCTGTTCTTCACAAACTCACAGTTCTCACAGTTCTAGACAGACTCACAGATGCAGAAGGGTATAAAGAGTACCCACAGCAGAACAGTGGATAGCCAAATATCTGTCATGCATCACGCATGTTCTGGCAAGAAGTTGGATGGATAGGGGTTTTGTTTTGTTTATAGGATGTAGGAAAGGAAGGGCAGGTGGGGAAGCAGGATATATGTAGCTGAAACAGTTGGGGCAGGCTTCCTAGCAGACGTAGGATTGCAGCATCCCTAAACCAAGGCCTGAGTGTTAGAGAGGTGGATGGATAGCAGATGAGGGGAGAGGGAAGAAGCTCAGGGTCAGGACCACACTACATGGCTGGGACATGATCTCCAATTATTTCTAACTCTCAGGTCCCCACGAGAAGGAGAGAGCACTGGATTGGACCATACATTTGACACATTTAGGAAAGCTAGAACACATGCCTGCTGGGTTATTTTCCAACTCTCCTCTTCTGTTATCACATAAATATCATCTCATTGCATGCTGGCCAGGCTTGGGATTCTTAGTATCCCCACTTTACAGATGGGAAAACCGAGATGCAAGAGGTAAGAGACTGAACGCAACCTTGATCCCCTCAGCTCTTTCCTGGGTGGTGATCTGCAGCTTTGAAACCTACTCATAAGGAAAGAACACTGCTGGGAGCAGCCACAGGATGGACAGAGTAGGGGAACTGATCCATACTCACTAAGACTCGCTACGTCTACCCCAGGCTCCATGGACACTTGGGGCTACAAGCAGGAAATGAGGTGTGAGAAGGGGCCAGGGATATGGAGTCTCCAAGAACTCTCTTCCATTTTTGAACTCCGGGTGCTAGTAACAAAGAAGTTCTAGACCTCCTCTTCCTGTCCTGAAGGCAGAAGGGAAAAGAGGCTGCACCAAAGTATGAACCAGACTCCCTCATTCCATCACAAAATCTCATCTGACCAGGACCCAGCTGCCACCTCCACCAGAAAGCTGTCCTAGATAGCCGTTACTCCCCTCATTCGTTTACATAATTTCTAAATCCACCCTTCCCTGCCACTAGGAAATGAGTAATTTTTCATACTTCATTGATTCCCTAACTAGGTCACATCTCCCCCACATCAGACAGGAGCTCCTGCGGAGAGGGGCCAGTATTCCCATGAGTGGGGACTCTCCGGAGAGCACTGCCTCTCCCACCAGAAAGGAGGCTCCCTGAGCACAGCAGAGCTGCTGCTTCTCTGAGACAACTTGAGAATGGGAAGCCCGCGTGTGTGCGCTCAGTCGCTTCAGTCATATCTGACTTTTTGCGACCCTATGGTTGCAAAGAGCTGCCAGGCTCCTCTGCCCATGGGATTCTCCAGGCAAGAATACCGGAGTGGGTTGCCTTGCCCTCCTCCAGAGGATCTGCCTGATCCAGGTGTCAAACGTCTCTTACATCTCCTGCATTGGCAGGCAGGTTCTTTACCACTCCTGTCACTTAGAAAGCCAATGCAAAGCCCAAGTGCTCTTTATTCAAGATCCCAGTCTAGGAACGAGACGCTCTTGTGGATGCCACCCTCTTTTAGATACCCTCTGGGGTGAGCTGGGGCTTCGAGCTCACACCAGTGCCCAGTACATTCTGATTCAGCACAAACTGCTTTCTTTAACAAATAACTCCCTGAGGTGTGTATGGGAGACCTTCCTTGCACTGTCCCACGGGGAACTCTGGGAAGCATGACATCAGGATATCTCCAGGGCCCCCCTCCTACACCACCTTTCAAAATTGAATCTTGCAAAATTAGAGAACCCCCCCCCATTTATACTCCTACAACTCTACACTCCTACACACACACACACACACACACACACACACACACACACACACCATACTCACTTACATTCAAACCAGGTAAGCACTACAAGGTGGAGATGAACTTGTTCTCTGGACACACTGTGGGCTCTAACTCTTGCAGGCCACTCCTTCCTCCCCAAATTTCCCAATTCCCAGAGGAAGAGCACCAGTAGCATTTGTCCCTCCCTAGGAGAAAGGGAGGCAGGTGAACTCCAAGTACCCTGGGACCCAGGGGAAGGAGAAAGAGAAACAACGTGTGCACGAGTCCTGANTGTGGGCTCTAACTCTTGCAGGCCACTCCTTCCTCCCCAAATTTCCCAATTCCCAGAGGAAGAGCACCAGTAGCATTTGTCCCTCCCTAGGAGAAAGGGAGGCAGGTGAACTCCAAGTACCCTGGGACCCAGGGGAAGGAGAAAGAGAAACAACGTGTGCACGAGTCCTGAAGAGGGAATGGAGGGTAGGACAGAGACGGACAGGTTGGTGGAGTGTTAGTCCATAGAGCTGCAGAGAGGAAGAAGAAAGAGCAAGAAAGAAACGAGCCAGAGAGCAGCAGGGGAAGCGGGAGAGACCGGGCTCCAGCAGCCCTGAGTGAGGCCCTGGGGTTGGGTGGAGAAAGCCGCCAGGAGAGGGGCAGCCCCCAGTGGGGCAGGAAGGAGGAAAGGGGCTCTGGAAGAGGAGAAGGAGCCCAAGAGAGAAGTGCAACTGGAAAAGCCTGAAGAGGGGTGTTTGGGAGAGGAGGCTAGGGCTCGGGTGGCAGGGTAGAGCTAGAGAAAGTGGGGACCCCCTCCCACAAGGCCCAAGCTGGGGGCATCTGGCAAGAGTTCATCCGTCCCCTCACAAGCACCGCTGGCGATGGGGTGGGTGGAGAACAGGGGGCATCTTCTGCACCCCAGGGACCTTATGCGCCAACCAGACCCAAGTGGCTACTTCTGTTCAATCCATCAGTCTCAACTCTTCACCAGGCAAGAAGGAGTTAAGCTTCACCCCTCCCCCAACACCAGTTTGTTTTTTTAAATTAATTTCTCCAGGCAGCGGGCTGAGGGAGAGGATTAGGGACACAGATCCTATCTCCACCCCCTCCCCTGGCAGCCCAGCACTCTACCTCGGTGCAGCCCCCCCTAGGGACGAGGGAAGAAAGGTCCTTGTCTCTTGGCCCCATCCAACCCCACTAGGGTTCCCACCACGAGCCCGAGTGACCCCGTGTCCTCGTCCACGTTAGGGATCTTGGGGTCCCAATCCCTTACCTCCAGCATCTGTCATCTTCAGCGTCTGGTGCCTCGGAAACCCCTCAGGCCCATGGTGCTTGGGGCAGGGACCAGGTGGGAGAGGGGCAGGGGGGTGGGGGGCTGTCACCCCGGCCGCGGGGGGCTCCGGGCTGGCTCCATCCGTTCCATCCCAAGAGTAGGGGTAGGGGTCAGCGAGAGGGGTCCTGCAACCGGAGGAAATGTGGCGGGGTGGGTATTTCGGAGACAGAAGGTTTGCAGGAAGCAGGAGGCGAGGCGGGCGGGGCAGGACCAGGAGATCTGACTGGGAGGATGCTCTGTGCGTGTGTGCGTGCGTGTGTGTGTGTGTGTGTGTGTGTGTGTGTGTGTGTGTGTGTCTGAGAGAGAGAGAGAGAGAGAGAGAGAGGAGGAGGGGGAGGGAGAGAGAGAGAAGGAGACGAACCACCTCCCACCCCGCCAGGCTCGGCTGGACGCGGGGGTCCCCGCTCGGCAGGCGGATACTCGTAGCGTCGCTTCTGCGGGGATCCGCGGGGGTCCCCAGGGAAGAGGCAACGCGGGGGGCGCGTGGCGACGAGGCGGGAGACAAAGAACGGGTGGAGGGAGGGAGAGTGGAAGGGAGGGGCGGAGGCAGCGGGAGCACGGGGGAAGGAGGAGGCGCCCCGGTGACGGGATTCTAATTGCGGATACTCCGCTGCCAGTGGGAGTCGGCGGGTGTGAGCGGCCAGAGAGGCGGCCCCCTCTTAGGACGCAAGGGGCTTCTGACTCCTCTGCAAGGCCTGTGAGGGCTCCTGACTCATTCAACGGACAACCACAGAGCAACTGGGCGCGCTGAAGCAGAAGGGGACCGTGAGCAACAGAATCCATCTGGTCCCGGCCGTCGTGGCTTACAGCATTGTCAGGGGGACAGATGAGCAGAGAGGCCCTCAGGAGAGGGCCGGTGAGCCCAGGTTCACAGAGGACACTTCAGCGTGGGGAGAGCCCACCCAGGGAGCCCCTCCTTGTCTGTGGGTGGCTGAGGAGGTGGGGCAGGGGCTGTGTGTGGAAGAAGGAGTGCTGAGGAGGGGACGCATTGGCTACTTCTGCAGGCCAGGCTAGGGTAGAAGCGCTAGTGGCCAGCGGGGGGCGGGAGGAAAAGGCAGGAAGAAGGATATAGGGTGGGGAGACTGCACCTTTTCCTACCAGCCATAGTGGGGAAAGTAAGAGGAGTGAGGGGCTCCAATCTGCATTTTAGGAAGAACACCTGGGTTCCTTTGGAGAAGGCAGCCTGAAGGCTGTGGCACACCTCATGAGGCTGTTGAGTTGATGGTGGTGGGCATGAAGCTCAAAGATCACAATGAGAACTGTTAAGGACATAGAACTGAAGAAACCGACAGGGTCTGGGGACTGGCTGGCCGCTGAGGGAGAAGGAGGGTCTAGATGATTGCACGTCTTGGTTTGAGGCTCTGGACGTACAGGGGGGTGGGAGTGGATGAGATCAGACTTGGACCTGGTGAGTTGGAGGTGGTGGTAGGCCAGCCAGGGGAGACAAAAATCAACTAGCTACTGTACTGAGACGGCTTGGTGTGTGTGTGTGTGTGTGTGTGTGTGTGCACACGCGCGTGTGCACTCATGCTCTAGGCACTGTACTAAGCACTTTTCTCAATGTCACCCTCATGATAAACCCATGAGGTGGGTGTTTCTATTGCCCCCTTTGTTCAAGAGCAGGTGGTAAGGTTGGACAAGTGGGTCCAGAGCTCAGGGGAGAGGTTGCACACCTCAGACGAGAGGGGTAGAGTTGCCTGATGGTCTGCCAGAGTCGCTGCAGTCACAGGTCTCTGAGGAGCTGTGGGAGGTGCCATGTTGGGCCCAGATGGTCTTGGGACTGTATGTGAGGATGATAAATTTTAGAGGGTAAGATCCAAGGAGATCTATGGGAGTCTGGGTCTCTCTGAGTGTCTTCAGAATCTGCTGGCAGCTGTGAGTTGCTGGCTAGATTGTGGAGGTCTGGAGCGGTCCTGCTGGGGCTGTCTGGGGTCTTTAAAGAGAACATGGTTTGCGGGCATTTGGTGAGATCTGGGTGGTAGGCTGGAGTGGGGGATTGATTATATCACCCCCATAGGGAATGGGGAGATGATGGGTGTGTAAAGTCACGGCTGGGGCAGGTTCTATGGGAGGGTGCCTATAGCTCATAAGACCCCCTGTTCCTATAGGCCATAGGACCCCCAGATGAAATCCCCCTCATCTGATTTCCCTCCCTTGTGGCAAGTGCTGGGCTGTCACAAACCTGCTCAATCTCCTAGGAACTGGGAAGGGGGCAGGGCTAGACGGGGATAATGCCTCACACAGGTTTACCCATGTGGCTTGCCCTTGATGTGTCTCACAGGTGAGTCATCTCTCAGGCCTGAAAAACCTTGCAAAGCTATACCCGCCATCCCCAGCCACACACTATACTTAGATTTGAGGGGCTACTTTCTGAAAGGGTGCCACCTCTTGGAACGTACAGTGTGCAAGCCCCTCACCTAATACACAGAACAGACAGGCATAGGACCCCGCCCTGGATGCTCAACTCTGATCAGATCAGATCAACAGAAGCCTTCATCACAACTCCCATGTCTGCCTCAACACCCAGGGAGGTCCAGCCACTTCACTTCTGGGAACTTGGCTAGGTTGCCTGAGCAGGGCCTAAGTCACCTGTAAGTCAGGAGATATGACCAGTGACCTTGTGCTTTGGTGGTTTCTGATCCTGGGATTCAGCCGCCTGAAACTGTCTTCCCTGAAGTGTTCCAAGGAAGATCCACTTGTAAGAGAAGATGGCTCTCATGAAGACGCATGACCACCATCTCCAGGTTGCCAGGTGATTCTGGAGTGGCAGAACTGGACTGGTTCTATATGGCCCTGAGGTGTAACTTGGACTTTTGAAGAATTTGGCTTGACATGGAGACTTGTATGACAGAGCCATCCAGAAGGGAGTGGCCAGCACAGGAACTGACTGCAACTGGGAGTTCTGGTTGAGGTCACTCATCTCAGGTTTATCAGAAACCCACCAAGGTGATCCTGAAGGGTCCTAATTTGGGGACTTCCATTCTTTAGGGCAGAGAGGTCTGTGAGAATCTTTTTGGGGGCCAGGCCACTGAACACAAGTGCCTTGTGGTTCAGTTTTTTTCACATACAGCACACAACTTCCCAAAGCAAGGAAAGGCTGGTGTTGGGGGTGGGCCCCCTGCTCTCATCTCTTTGAGACTTGTCTTTGGAACCCTGGCATCTGGACTCCCGGACCCATTGGTATTAGAACTGGTGAGTTAGCAACCAGAGCTGCTGGCAGGATAAAGGGCTAGGACTACTTAAGTTCCCTCTGGCCAATCCCAGAGGGATTCTCTAAGACCCTGGGCACAAAACTGCTCTGACATATCATTTCCCATCCCCAGCTACCACCTCCGTCTTTAATCTTTCCTGTACCTTCCACAGGGTGCCTAGTGGGAGAGTAGGGGCTGGATATCCCCATTACCTTATCTAACTCATCCTCTGAATTCCATTGGAGGCCTTATAAGAAAGAGCTGAAAGTGATGAGCCTAAGGAACGCTCTAGAAATCCCAGCCCAGAAGGGATGGGAGCGGGGTGGCAAATGGAGTTTGCAAGAACAAGGGTTCTCATAAAGCTCCTCAGGGTCAGAGGTAGCACTGGCAGACCGCCTGACTCAAGACTGGCGTCCCTCACCTCCTCCCGCGAATCAAGAAACCAGGCGGCAAAGCTCCGGGGACTGCTTTTATGGGGGTGACCTGACAGAGGGCATGATCCGTACAAAACCGGGAACAATACATACATATATATATATTATATACAGAGACGCAGTCCTGCAAAAGGCGGGGCTAGGGTGGCCCTCGGCCGAAGAAACCGGAAGCACCCCAACAGCCCCGCCCCTGGCCCCGCCCCCTCCATCTGCTGAGGCCGAGGAGGTGAATTGCATGGGCCCAGGCACTGAGACAGCCAGATCTTTCAGGGGGTAGGCGCACACCTCCGGGCAGGAAGAGATTGCTGAGAAATACTGATTGATGGCATGGCCTATTTACAGGGGACGAGGGGAAGCCAAAACGGATGGTACAGGGGTTGTTTTTTTAAAAAAGAACAAAAACCCAGGCTGAGGCAGGGGCACGAGGAAGAGAGGCAAAAATGAGATGGTCTCTGAGAGGGGAGGGGACCTGGGGTAGGGGTCTCACCTCCCTTGGTCCAAGCCCCGATTTGGGGTTAAAGTGGGGAAACAGAGTCGATTTCACTTAGAAAGCAGGCTGCTAGCAGCGCAGCCCTGGTCTCCAAAAAGAAGAAAAGTAGTAAAATTTTGCCCTCCAGTCAAAACACTGGAAAACTGTGGGTGCGGGTGGGGTGAGGCTGAATCTCTGTGATGTTAGTACAAGGCTTCCAGGTGTGGCCCTGCATAGGGCAGGATGGGACTTGGCTCTCCAGTAAGAAATGTTCCTCTTGCCTAAAACCAGGCCCTCTAAACTGACCTCTTCTCCTCCCTTGCATTGCCAGGCTTGGCCAGGACACCTGGACCCCAGAGAGGCCGCACAACGGTTCCAGGAGGAGGTTATGGCTATTTGGCACCTGGGGGAGGGGAGGCACAAGGAGAAATTGAGGGCTGCTGCCCCAGGAGAAGAGGGAGTTGGACACCACATGTCCTGGACTCTTCCCTTTTCATGAAGGATACATGAGAAATCAGTGCAAGGTCAGGCCCAGCCTCCAGGCTCTGAGTGGACTCTATCCCTCCTGGGAGGGTAGACAAGGATAGGGGGTGTGGAGACAACCCTTCCCAGCAGGAGGATAAGAATGCAACAGAACAGCACAATGATAGGGGAGGAGGGAAGGGCCAAGACGGCAGAATCTCAAGTCAAGAGGCCCAGGGACCACCTAGGAGCTCTGTGATCAGGAGGCAGCCACCTGGTGGTGAGATGCTGGGAGAGCCCCCAGCCCCATTCCAGTCCAGAGACAAAGGCTGGGGGCTGTGAAGTCTGGCAGTTTGGTCTGCAGGTCCTTGTGTTCATCCACCACCCAGGCCAGCCCCTGGCATTCCACGGCCTCTGTGCCCCAGCCCCATGGGCAAGGAGGCCATCCTTCCAGCCCTGGTCTGCCTGGGCCACCTTAAGGGGCCTATATGATGTGGGCCCTCTGGTCCCTGAAGCTGGGTGAGGTGGGGTGGAGGCATTGGGGAGTCGGGGCACCTGTCCCCAGGCTGATAGGGGGCGGGGTCAAGTATTGAGGACAGGGGAGGGAGGACAATGGGAGGGGATTAATTATTGTCCGGTTAAGGAATGATTCCTGTTAAGTAGAGTTGGAATTCCTCAGTGTTTGCAGGTTTCCTTCCAGTTCTGAGATCTGAAAAAAAGGGAGAGACAGCATCAGGACTAAGCACTGGACTCAGCCCTGCCCTGCCTGGCCCCTGCTGGGGACAGGCCCTGAGCTCCCAGCCACAACTCCTCTCCCTCCAGGATCCACAGGGTGACTGAGCTGCTGCCCCCTCCTGCCCCTGGGCATCCTGGGCCTACCTTGTCCAGGAGCTTGTCCATCTCCTCCTTCCTCGCCAGCTCCGACTCCTCCAGAACCCGGCGCTGTGCTGTCTCCTTTTTCAGAAACTCAATCTCCCTGGGGATCAGTGGGGGACAGACAGTGGGTAAGGCTGTGTGGTCTGGCTTCCATTCAGAGTCTCAGGGTCTTCAGCCCTGTCCTTGGCTCCACCTGGGCAGCTCTTGCCCACTCTTTGTTCTCAGGTCTGGAGATCCCCAGCCTTCCCAAAGCCTCTGGGGCCTGGCTTGTTGGCTCTGACACCCAGTCATTACGAACCCAGGCACCACCCCCCCAACAAGACTCTCCAACTTCTGGGCTCCTGGGCCCCCTACTTGGCTGCAGTGGGGAGGGAAGGCCACCACAGGCCTCTCCATCCTCCTGAGGTTCAGGGCTCCCAGCCCCCACACGTACTTCTGCTGGTAGTCTTTGATGAGGCGCTTGGCCTTGCTGTATTTGCGCTCCAAGGCCTGGTACTGGGCCTGGGTCTCCCGCAGGTGCTCATCCACAGCCTGGCACAGGCTCTGGGCCTCACCCCAATAGCCCTCCAGTTTTTCCATGCGCTCCTTGTTCTCCTCCACAC
The DNA here is from genome assembly GCA_006410615.1 of Neotragus moschatus. NCBI lineage: Eukaryota > Metazoa > Chordata > Mammalia > Artiodactyla > Bovidae > Neotragus > Neotragus moschatus. The sequence goes on along the minus strand of SJYA01002932.1, from coordinate 11,768,257 downwards.
TCTGCTCCAGCTGGGCCTTCTCCACCCGCCACCGCCCCTTCTCCTGCTCCAGGCTCTGCAGCTGAGAGGAAAGAACAGCCCTGGGTTGGTGGGGATGACAGTCTCTGGATGATTCCTGCAGAATGATTCCCACTGCCCCCCAACGACCGACTCTCCTTGGCTGAGTCTGGGAACCGAAACCCGGAGAGGGAGGACCCCATCTGTCCCAGCCAGGAGCCCGGACACGTGCTACACTCCTAGGAGGCAGGCCACCCGCTATCATCACTGACGATCTCAGTGACTTGGGGTAAGGCCACTTTTGTCTTAAGCTGCACTCCTCCCATCTGTAAAGTGGGACTGATTCCTGCCTTGCCAAGCTCACAAAGGCTACAGTGTGATGGTAGATGGGCGAGAACAGGGCACGACTGCCCTCCGTTTCCTCTCTGTAGCCCTGGCTTCTGTGGCTTCCTAAACCGTCCTGGCTGCTCGCCTCGCGCCCGTGCCACCCCCATGCAGAGCTAGCTCCACAGCCAGTCACAGGGCCTCTGTTCCCTCTGTACTCAGTTTCTTCACCACCTCTGTGCACTGAGCCCCAAATCTCCAGCCCAGCTTTACTTCGGGCTCCTCAGAGGCACCCTGCCCCCAAACTTGACTCCACCCACACAAACTTATTCCTCCTTTTCTGACTAGCCCACCTGTGTCCAAAGGTGCCATCATCTCACTGGCGCCCCAGTGCTGAGCTTCAAGCCCCTGACTGCCCCTCCAACCTTGCTGGCTGCAAACACCCCTTGCCCTCTGGGTCCCAGCCACACAGGCCTTCCTGCACATCCTTGGACCTACATTCCCTCTTGCTGCAGGGCTTCGCCTCACTGTTCCCTGTGCCTGGAATGCTCCCATCTACCCTCCCACTGCCTCATCATTTCCCACTAGCTCAGCCTTCAGCTGAGCTCAGTATATCACTTCCCCAGAAGTCTCCCGTGATCCTCTCTGACAGCACAGCCCCCCACATTCCAGCTTCAGCAGGTTCCACCAGCTCTCGGAGTTCAGCGACCCTGTCCTCTCCTAAAAAGCCTGTGTCAAGTTGTATGTACAAATGTTGGTGTGCAGACTAAGCCACACAGGGCATCTTTTGCCCATCACATGAATCGGATGGTGCCACACACCTAGAAAGAAAGTGAAAGCTGCTCAGTGGTGTCTGACTCTTTGCAACCCCATGGACTGTAGCCTGTCAGGCTACTCTTGCCTGTAGCCTCAGGCAAGAATACTAGAGTGGGTAGCCATTCCCTTCTCCAGGGGATCTTCCCAACCCAGGGATTGAAGCCAGGTCTCCCACACTGCAGGCAGATTCTTTTACCACCTGAGCCACCAGGGAAGCCCAAAGGTGTTTATAAATTGAAAGACCTTTGACTTGTTCCTTCCCTTCATGCTCTGCACCTACTCTAAGAACATGAATTGTCACCCCGACCTGCGAAATGCAACTCGAATCCATCCTTCCTATCCAAACCCTCTGCCTGTGCCCTGGGTAGCCCTGCCCATACCTGCCAGGGCACCACTTGGGCCTCTAGCTGGTTCACCAGTCTCCAAGTCCTGCTCACCCTCATGCCTCCCACTCTGGGGGTAGTGACCTTCCTCTTCCTGGTCTCATATGGCCACAGGATCCAGGCTGGAGTCCACAGTGGGGAGTCAGGATACCGCTACAGCCCATCCTGGCAATCCAGCTCTACCTCCCCACCCCGCCCCCCGCCCCCTGGAATGGCTGCCATAGCCTGCAGGTCTCTTTCCAAAGCCAGCCTCCAAGCTCACGTCTGTCTCCCTGCCAGGAATGCCCTTCCTCTGCCTCAGTCACCCCAACCCTGTCTTCCGTCTGGGGCTCAGCTTCACACTCTCCTGTCTCCAGGCATGTTGGTCTAAGCCCACACATGGGAATGCACCTGTGTGTGCCTGGGTGCACAATGTCTGTAAAACCCCTGGGTGCCTCTGCCTCTCCCTGCCACACTGGAAGCCCCATGGGGATCGGGACTCCTAATACCCAGGCCCAGTAGGGGCCAGCACGGATTGTGCTTCAGAAGTCTGTGTGTCTCTGCCTGTGAGGGTGCTGGCGCCCAGTATGCTGGTGCGGGCATCTGTACGTGGCATCTCTGTGAGAACGTGCATGTTCCATGAAACGCCCTGTATCTCACAGCAGACAGACGCACGAGCAGACGGACACAAAGCTCCTGCTTGTGAAGCATGACGGGTCCACTGCCCTCATGTTATGTCTAAGCAGAGTGGGTGTCTCTAGGTGTCTCGGTGGGTGGGTCCGTGGGTACCATGTACCTGGGATCTGGGCTAGATGTATTATTCTATTTTATCCTCACAACGGTCCTATGGTCCTGGCACTATTATCAAACCATTTTATGGAGAATGAGGCCCAGAGCAGGAAGTAAGTGGTGGCGAGATGGTCTAGAGCTTGAGCTCTTAACACTAGCCTCCCTTACTTCAGAGCAGCTTGTTTTCCATGCACCTGTGGGTGGTGGACAAGGGTCCACATGTGCAGCTGTGAGGGCAGAAGACTGTCCCCCCCACGGCCTCAGCCTCCCCACTTCCCGCCGCTCTCACCTTTCTCTTCAGCTGCTGGATCTCTGCCTCAGTCACGGCATGCTTAATCTGGAGCTGTGGGGGCGAGGGCACAGACACTCAGCCCTGGCTGGGGCGGGCAGGGCTGCAGCACTAAATGCTAGCCTGCCCTTGCCCTCCACCAGCCCAGGGACCCCTCTGCGCACCTCCTTGAACTTGTGCACCAGCTTCTCGGGCTCCATGTCCACAGGGGACAGGGCATCCTCATTCTCTGCCAGCTCAAACACCTCGATGGCCATCTCGCCCCCTGGGAACGTGGGGCTCAGCTCCTCATCCTCGTCGGTGGCATACTCTCCCGTCTGTGAAGGGAACAGGAGGCTGTGTTCCCTGCCCACGCCAGCCTCCCTCAGCCCTGATGACTAGGGCTGAGACCAGCAGTGGCTGGTCCATGGCAGACTGGGAGGACCCAGAGGTGTGGCTCATGACCTCCTCCCTCAGCCAGGGGCATGGTTTGTGACTTCAGGAGAGTCTCCTGAAGGCAGGAGTTATCCCCTAAAAGACTAAGACCCCTGAAGAAACAGCCTTTGCTTTCCCCTCCTCACGCAGCAGGTCCCCTGGGGTCTAGAGCTGTCTCTTTCCTCAGACAAGTTCCCCTCAGAGTGGCGGCTCTTAGAGGGAACTATGTTTTCTTTGTAGGACCCAGAAGGCTTTCTGAAGACAGAGGGTGTGACTCCTCCATCAGACTAGAGATTCTTTTTTTTTTTTTTTAAATTTAACACTTTTATTGAGTACATTCTATAGACTAGAGATTCTTTAAGGGAGGGATCTGCATTGCTTCTCAGATGAGGGGCTCCCCCAGGACAGGAGTGGTGCTCTGGGGTTCTTCACAAGGCCTGGGAAAGTGGCAGAGGCATGGGACAGCTGTAATGCTCCATCGGGCCACCAGGGGACGATGACGCTCCCAGCCAAGTGGAGTCCCTACCTCCTCGTCATCCTCGCCGTACTGGGCGTATCTCTGCTCCATCATCTCCCGCTGCCATCGCTCCTGTTCCAGGGTCTGCTGAATTAGCTGGGCCACCTCACTCTGCTCACCGGGCCGCTCCCGGCCAATCATAAACCTGCAGGGGCACCAGCATTGTCTCCTTTTCCACTGTCCTTAGCTGGAAATGCCACCATCCTCCCCGTTGGTACTCCCCTCTCAATACCCAAGTCCTCCCAGGGGAGGTGAAATGAGAGGGCTGAGTCCAGAGACTGCAGAGTGTTAATAATGAATGGGGGAACAGGGGGCCCTTATTGGGTTTCTTTCCCAGGAGTAGCAGAGACTCATTAGTCCTCCTGGCCAGTTCGGGGGATGGGGAGATGTCAGCCAAACTTCAGGCTAGGCTGTCGGGGACATGAGGTCAGGAGGCGCCAGTGTAGCTCTTCCCTCACCACCTGGGAGAAAACGAGGCAGGGAACTGGCAAAGCTGACTCTGGAGCTGTGGAGGGGTGTCTTATGCTCTCCAAGTCCTTGAGCTTCAGGAAGGGGCGGGGTGATGGCGATGGGAGATTAGGATGGAAAGGAAATTGTGGAGCTTCCAGGCACCAGCCCCTCCTCTCCGTGGCCACCCACATCCTGTTTCCCTCTACCACCCTTTCCTGGGGGCAGTGCCCCTTTTGGAGGGGGCAGGGAGTTGTCCCTGAATGTTCTGCCAGAGATGAACATAGGGAGCCTCTAACCCAACCTCTTCAGTTGGCAGACCCAAAGAGGAGAGTCCTCACAGACTATACCAGGCTAGAGGGAGGGAAGGATAAACCCCAATCTGGATGGCATCCTTCCTGCACATCTTGGGATCTTCAATGAATGAGTCAAGACCGACAGGGGGAAAGAAGATGACCAAGAGGCCAGTTTGGAGGCATGGTGGACAACAGGCCTGATGGCTGAGTGCTGGTGGCCAGCAGTGGTCAGGGGCAGGAGATGTGAAGGGAGACGGGGCAACGGATGAGCACACAGCAATTCCCTTCCACAGTGGAAACTTCTCTGTAAGTTGGGCCACAGAGGATCTTAACTGGGTGTGGGCAGGCGGGCAAAGTGGCCAGATGAGGGCTGAGCCTCCTGTCTGCTCCCACTCCCCACCGCCCCCACCCTCCTGGGCCTCACCGCACGCGGCCCTTGGTATTCCGGAGCACGGAGGCTGCAAAGCTCTGGGTCACTCCCACCAGACTCGTTCCATCCACCTCCACCAGGAGATCGTTCACCTGGATCCTGGGGATGGGTGAGGGGGAGGCGGGTGACACTGGTTAGGGGATCCCGAGTGGAACTGTGGAGCTGGGGTAGACACGGCCCCCTTCCCATCAGAAACTCAAGGCTCAGTCCCCACAGGAACCTGGTACTTAGTCTACCTACATAAGAGTCATGAAGCCTAAGGATCAGGTATCAGCCAGGCCCATGGGCAGTGAGACCCAGGCAAGCACAGCTGACACGGGCACCTGGAACCAGGAGAGGTGGTAAGGACACTTCCCGAGACAATCACACACTAGTCCCTTCCTTCACCACTCGACAGACCAGCGTGACATCCACAGAGTTCCTCATGGCCACGCACACCAGCTAGGGCCTCCAGCACACACGTGACATGCAGCCATTCTCCACAGGCCTGAGCCCACAGATTTCTTTCAAATGCCTGAAATCTGTGTTCACTACAGTCCCACAGGGTCAGTCCCCCCACCACACGTGCACAGCCCCCAGTACGCTCCAGCTATGGCGCTGGAAGCCCTGTTCCCCCACTCCCACAAGGAGAGATGGGAATGGCCCAGCCTGACCGCAACTGGGATGAAAGCATGGGAGGGACACTTGGCCACCTCCATCCTCCACTCTCACCTCCCCTCAGAGTGCCAGGCCTCCTCGCAGGGCTCCCGCACAGGAAAGGAGGAAATGGTCTGCTGTAAAGAGTT
>SJYA01002932.1:11749637-11762617 GCA_006410615.1 Neotragus moschatus | reverse complement strand
CCCACCCACCCAACATGGGGACAGCCTCACGTGCACCCACACTCCCCAACTGGCCAATAGGCAGCCATGGGAAAGGCTCTGGGAAGTCCAAATGAGGCAGTAAGTGAAAGGGCAGGGGTGGCCGCCTTCCTTCTTCTGCTCACTCCCAGCCCTGCCCGCCATGCCATCTGGGCTGCAGCAGACGGAAGCTTCCTGAACGAGGCAAGTCCACCTCCAGCAGCATGACCCCAGTCCTCACGGGAACAAAGAGTCACCTCTGTCAGATGGCGGGGTCTGGGCGGAGAGGCAGCACAGACACCCTGATATTAAGCTTTAACTTACAGCTCGGGGGCGCCCTACAGCCGTTCCCACTCCCCCTCAGCAATTCACACACAGTGGGGAGGCTCCAAAGGGCTCACTGGGCTGCCCAGAACTCCAGGGGGTCTTTCCTGAGCCCTCTGACCCACAGAACTCACACCTTCCAGCCTCAGGGGCCAAACATAAGCATGTAGGCAAGGAGCAGCCTCCTCTCCGGCCCGCCCCCACGGGCTCTTCTGACCTCATAAGACACCTGAATCCCGTGGCCCCTAGCTCCAGCCACATCTGCCTGCTTCCAATGCCCAGCCTGGGACACTCTGCACACCCCACGCCTGCTCATGCTTTAGGTCTCAACTCCAATGTCACTTCCTCCAGGAAGACTTCCCTGAAACCCCAAGAGGTCAAGCCCTCCTGACGCGGGCTTTAGTGCCACCCTGCACTTTTGTCCATTTCACCATTTCCTGCGTGCCCTCTTGAATGTCCATCTGCCTACGTGCTTCTTCAGGGCAAGGCCCTTATCACTGACTCCCAGGGCCTGGCACCAGCCCTGCAACAGTGTCACAGGCTCAGTATTTCCTAAATGAGACAGACAGCTCAGTGTGTACTCTACTAGGCACGGAGCCTCTGCACCCACGCTCTCCGCACCATGGCCCAAAACACAACACCCACACAGCATGCAAGTGCCGCGAAGCCAAGGGCCCTGTCTGTGCTGCTCACTGCTCCCTGGGGGGTGGGCCAGTGACAGGCACAGTGGTCTCCGCGAACGTCTGAGCCCCACATGGGTACTGGCCCGTGACCTGCCCAGCGACCCGCCCCACAGACGGTGGCTGATGAAGGAAAAGGAGGCGGTACCTGCCGTCCCGATGGGCCGCGCCGCCCTCAGTCACGGTCTTGACGAAGATGCCCAGCTTCTCAAGGCCCATGTCTGCCCCGGCCCCCATGCCAATGATGCTGATGCCCAGGCCCTCGGAGTCTGTGAAGCAGAGGGTGATGAGAAGCCAGAAGGGGGGCAGGATGGGTTGAAGACTTGCGGGGGCAGAGTGAGAGGCCCGTCCCCAGCCCTCACAGGGGGGCACAGCCTCACCTCAAGAAGCAGTCTCCATGCTGAGGGGATGTCCCGCATCTGGTTCTGCCACTCCCTCTTTGCCAAGCCAACTAGGATGCTCTTGGGTCACTGTCTGCCCTCTGCCCCAGCCAAAGAACTGATGGGCAGCAGGGCGTGCTGAGGGGGCACTATCTGTATGCAGATGAGGTGTGTGGTGGCCATGGAGACCGGTGGGGGAGCCACGAGGGGGCTGACCGTCCCCCTCCCTAAGCAGTCTCATCCCTGCTCACAGCCCCAGTGACTCAAGACCTCCTGCCCTTCTCTCCTGCAAGACCCACTCCTCTCTCCATAGCTGTCCCCCTCTGTCTCACGGGCCTCTGACATCTGAACGAGATCTTCCCCCACAAATAGGCTTTTCCAGCCTGCCCCCGCTTCACGAGGCCTGGGAGTCACCTGGATTCCTCCCTCCCCCTGCAGCCTCTGTGGAAGCCAAGTAACCCCCGAATCCTGTCAATCCCACCTTCCAAGAACCCCTCAAATCCACCCCCCTTCCCACATAGCCATCACTGTGTCCACACTACAGGGGCCCCTCTCCAACCATGTACAACCCTTTGCCCCACAGCACAGCTTGGTATAGTCTCTCTAGAGTACCTTTCTCACACCTTGCAAGGCTCCCAGTCCATCTTAGAAAAGTGGTCGACACGGTCTTGTATGCACAGGCTTCTCCCCCACCCTCCGAATCTACCAGGCCTCTCTCCTCTTTTCCGCAGACTCCCCTCATCTCCTCTTCAGAGTTCAACTCAAGCATCTCTTAGCTTGGGGATCCCCCCAGGTCTGGTCAGGTCTCCTGTTAAATGCTTTTACAGTGGCCCCTCCTTCCTTTCCCGGCCCCCTCACTGTGTAAAGAAGGCACTTAGGTGTGAGCGTTCCAGCCAGGCCTGCCCTCTCCCCGCTCCATTGCTCTCCCACTGTGGCTTGGCCCGCAGAGCCCAGGATCTAGCCCACAGCGCTCCTGCGGGGCCTGGCAACTGCGGAAGCAGAGTGCAGCGGGACTGTGTGGTGGTGGGGGTTTGGGCTGGGCTGAGTCTATGTGGCTAGGGGTGCTGACAGAGGCCCAGTCAGAGGAAGCAGAGCGTCTCAGTGGAAGCCCTGAGGGTCCACCCAGGGCGGAAGTTGGCACGAAGCAGAGGCCCAGTGGCCCAGCTCACCCTTCTCCAGCTCCACAGGAAACAGCTCCAACCTCTCCACCCGCTTCTCCAGCTCGTACTCAGCAGAGGCTGCCATGGGATCCACGTCCTCGTTGCGACGATCGTAGTCCTCGTTGGAGTAGGTGCTGAACACCTGGGGAGAGGCTGCTTGTCAGAGGCGCCAATAGGAGGGCAAGGGCTAACCCAGTGAGAGGAGGCTGGAAGGGCAGGCTGCGCCAGCCACTGCGCTCCCCTCCTGCCAGAGGCCTCCCCCACCCCCAGACAGGTTGAGGTGAGGCCTTCCCCAGCCCGCGCTGCTCCCAGCTCAGCGCAGAGCCCTGCCAGTTCCTCCACGACTCTCTCCTGCAGCCCTGACCATACAAGCACAGCCAGTCAGAGGAGGAAAGGAAGGTCAACGCTGGAGAAACTGTCCTACTCATGAACCCAGGCTCCCAGGCCAGAGAGAGGCCAACAGACAGTCCCCATCCCAGACAAAGACGAGGGTGGACACAGACGGCAGGAGAGAGGAGGGAACACGCTGAGCAGCAGAGGGGAAGAGGAGGAGGGACAAGGAGTGGAGAGGATGCGGGAGGATGCCAGATGGGGAGGGGGGAGCGGGTGTGAGACACGGGGTCTGTGGGGCGGGGTGGAGAGAGAAGGGTAGAAAGAGGAAGCGGGGCACCAGGACCCAGCTAGCCTGGACCTGAAGCGGCCAGGGTGGAGGAGAGAAGCAGAAGGACCACCGGTACCCCCACGGAGAATGGGCAGGCCCTCCTCTTGAGGGGCCCCTATGGCCTTGCCCGCATGGCCAGATCTCAATCTCCCTTTTGAACTGCAGCTCTCTGAGGTAACCCCCTTATCCCCAGGGCACCAAGAGGCCCGGGCAGAGGTCCTGGGCCCAGTACCCTGCAGAAAGCAAGGAGAGCAGGCAAGTGGCAGCCTCCGACACTGTCCCCAGTGAACCTGGCCTCACTGTCCTCTGTACTCCTCTGCTGGCTCAGCGGAAAGGGGAATCCCCAGCCTGACCCTCCTCCAAAGAACAGAGGAGGTAGGACAAGGGCTCTGCAGGAGTGCCTAAGTCTGGGTCCAGGCGGGGTGCTCCTGGTGGGAGGTCACCATTTGGGGGACCATGACATGTTCCCGCTTCACTGCTGCAGCGACAGGTTGGCCCCACTTGGAGCCAAGCGGGGGCGATGAAGGGTAGCAGCAACTCTATCAGATGGCTGGGCCCGAGGCCTGAGCAGCTGGAGTGGGACACTGTCTCCCCTGAGGCCCTTGCCAGGGTCCCTCTCCAGAAGCAGGCGCTACAGGCACCCCGGCCAGCAGTTCTCGTGCCCCAGCCTTGGTTTAGTGTCACCCCCCAAGCACCATGGCTCCCACAAGGGGGCTCCTGGCTGGGAGGGGTCTACATGGTCACCTAACTCACTGCCTTCAACTTTACAGCATCAGAGAAAAGAGTGCAAACCCTTAGAGTTCTTTGTTGATGGTGCAGCAGTCAGACTGCCCTCTTGACATCTGGCCAGTAGCCCCAAGCTCCTGGGAGAAATGGGCCACCAAGCGCACATACGTGCAAGATGCTAGACCCACTATCCAAGGTCATGGGAGCTAGCCCATAGCAGGGTGGGATGAGCCTGGTGGGTAGGTCACCGGGACTTTGTCCCCATTGGACATAGGTCCCAAGCCCCAGGACGGGGCTGCCATGCGCCTAGATCTGGCAAACTGGCTTTGGCCCACTTCTGCATCCCAGTCCCTTGACCCTCCCCCTCTATCCCAGCAGAGAGGGTCTCTTCATCCCTCTGTGTGGTGGCCTGGGTCAACCAAACTCCTCCCCACCACGAGTAAGCACATGCAATTACACACACACACACACACACACACACACACACACACACACTGTGACCTCCAAAACACCCTCATAGCCTGTCCTGGGCTTTGTCCTCCCTTCTTTTCTCAGATTATTAAATCCTGCCCCCTGCAGGAAGCCCAGGCCGGAGGGTCAGACGCCTCAGACCACCATTCACACTGCCCACCTCCATGTGTCCAGCCTATCCCAGGGCCCTGGATCCAGTCCCCCTCTCCAGATAACTATCTAGAATTGAGGTTTCTGTCCTCAGCAGAAGCCTCTGTATTGTGGGCAACAATGGGGTCATCCGAGGGCCACAAGACCCTGGACTTAGTATCAGTGCAGGGGTGGGGGCAGAGAGAGGGAAAACTGGGTGGGGAGGAAAACATCCCCAGCAAGGTCAAAAGTCAGATACACAAAGCGGCACCGCACACCACAGGCGAGCAACTGTCACCAGGGAGGCAGGGAGCACTGCTCCAAATCATGTGCTATTTTTTACCCAAAAACCAGGGTAAGGTGTCAAATATAGACAGTCAGAGGCTCAGGACTAAAAGACCAAACTCCACCTCTGAGGGGATCAGGCAGCTCAGAGAAACTGCTGTGGCAGGGCCGTGGGGTTGTCCTGACCCCTTCAGTGGCCCCCACTTGCATCCTCGGTGTCCCAGGAAACAACCCATATCCTCCAGTTCTCTGCCTCCAGGATCCCAGCACTTCGAAAAGGAGAGGAGAGGCAAAAAGGCTTGTGAGGTCACAGCCTGGGGGAAGGGGCTGGCCTGAGTGGGAAGCTGCACTTCCCAGGCCCCCTGGGGTGGGAGGTGGAAGAGGAACAGAGGTTAAGATGCTGGGGCAGGTGGGAGGAAATGGGCAGCTTCAGTGTCCAGGAGTTATGGAAATTTCAATCAAACAGAGGGGGGTTTGACTGGGGAGGGGTAAAGGGTGAACTTTCCTTGGCCTTGACACCCCCATACAGCAGACTAGGGCTTGGGCACAGCTGAGCTTGGGGTGGTGAGAAAAAGTCTTTAAGCTGAATGTGCCAGCCAAGAATAGAGGGTAGTGCACTGCAGGCGGATTCTTCACCATCTGAGCCACCAGGGAAGCCTCAGGAAACTGGGGGCTGGGGTTCTTAATTCTCCCAGGGATCTCTCCCAGCATTCTCCTGAGGATCTGAGAACACTGGCACAACCCAGAAACCAATCACCAATAGTGTGTGTGCCCCCCAAAAGGGAAGATCTTCTGTCCTTTCAGGGTACCCAGAGAATGAGGCAAGAGTGCTTGGTGCCTGCCAACACCAAGAGCAAAAGCAGGAGGCTCCTGCCAGGCACCCGGGAGTTTCCCAGCCCCACCCCCTCCTCCCCCATACCCTGCTGAAGGCCTAGCCTCCTCAAAACCCACAGAAAGTGCCTGCCTAGGTAACCGTGTACCCCCACCTCAGGAGCTGGCCCAGCACAGACCCCAGGGAACAGGGCCCCCAGTCACATGGTCCCAGCTCAGCTCAACCTCAGAGACCTGCTTCCCTCTTTCACTTCTGCAAAGCTGGGGTGAGGGCTACAGCCAGTTGGAAGGAAGGGCTGCACCTTCGTTTTGGGAAGTTTCTGGCTCCTCCACCCCCGTGTGCAGCTCTGGTGCAGGCGGAAAGCAGGGGTGTTTCTAAGCTCTTCATGCCCCTCCGATCCAGAGCAGAGTAGGGACCAAAGTGGGGGTGCTCTTCTGAGGTCACAGGTACACACAGACACACACCTTCCCACCACTTAAGCCCCGGCCTCTGGCAGTCTCCGGAGGGAGAATGTCTGGAAAGGGAAGGGAAAGCAGGTGTCCCAGGACCGGTGCAGGGCAGGGTGGGGCAGCAGGCAGAGGAACCCCAGGGCAGGTCAGGGCAGGCCACCTCATCTCAGGCCTAAATATCCTGCCCCTCTGACAAACAGCTGGAAGTCCCCCACGCCCCCCTCAGGGAGGTAACTTCTGGGAAGGGGGCTGGGTGACAGGGCTGACTCAGCCTGCCAAAGCCGGCAGGCTGGCGAGGCGGGGGCGACTGCGCGCACGTGGCAGGGGCGGCGCGGGGGCGGGGAGGGGGGCGCACTCACTTGGATGGGCGCTGTGCTGAAATGGATCTTTCGGCTCGGGGCCGGGTCCTCTTCTTCCGAGAGCCCTGGGATCTCCACGCACCCCGACTCGGGCTCGTAGGGGGGCTCCCCCTCCTCCTCCTCCTCGTCGTCCTCCTCCAGGGCACTGCCCCCAGAGTCCTCCCCCAGCCCACTGTAGGCGCTCACGTCCACCAAGTCCGCCTCTGAGAAGTCCTCCTTTTTGGACTCGTCCATGTCCTCGGGAGCCACGTCCGGGGCCCGGCCATGGCCCACCCCCCTTTCAGGCACCGCCGCAGTCGCCGCCTCCTCCTCGGGAGCCGCCTGAGCCTTCCGCTCCTCAGGCGCCGGGCTAGCGGTGGTTGCCAAGGCGCTGCCATTCTCCAGGGCCGCGTGGACTGTCCCCTCCGCCTGGATCACCTCTGTGGGCGCTGCCTCGGCCTCCGACTCCCCGCTCTCCTCCACCTCCACAGGCTTAATCTTGCGCACCTCCCGGGGCTTGGGGGGCGGCCGGGCGGGGGCCACTCGGTGCTGCGGGGGCTGCTGCCCTCCGGGGCCGCGCTCCTTCTCGGCTGGGACATCCCCCGACGGGGCGGGCGGCGGCGGGGGCGGCTGAAACACCCGGGACCGCTTACTGACCAGCTTCGAGTTGACCTGGGGAATCCCGGCGGCCGCGGCCCTGGGCAGCCCGGGCCCGCGGTGGAGGCCGGTCCTCGAGTCGGCCTTCTCGAAGACAGCGCTTAGCTGGCTGACCGTCGGAGACACGGCGTCGGCGTCCAGCTTGTCCAGCGCCTCGGTGCTGCCGTTGAAGCGCACCACGACGTCCAGCTTCCGGTCCTGCAGGCCGGCGCGCTCCTGCCTCAGCAGCCGCCGCGCCGCGGCCTCCTTGTCGCCGCCCGCGGCCGCGGGGACGCTCCGTTCGAACAGCTTCCGCGTCTCCTGCAACCGGGACGGCGGGTGCGGCGGCGGCGCGGGCTGCGCGGAGGGCGCGGGCTTGGAGTCGAAGCGGCTCACGCGCTCCGATACGCTGGTGCCCAGCTTCAACAGGGCGCTATGGTCCACGTTCTCGTTCAGGCTGCTGGCCCGCGGCAGCGACAAGCGCACGCCGCGCTCGGGCGCCCGCAGGGCCTCGGTGGGGCCCGCGCCGCCGCCCGCATCGCCCGGCGCGCCCGCCGTCGTGCCCATCTGCAGGAACATACTTTTGATGCGATGGACGTTGGAGCCATATTTCTTGTGGTGGGCTGCCTTGGGTGCCTCGTCGGGCCCGGGCGCGTCGGGCGGTTTCAGAGCCTGGATGCCCGCCTCATAGGCGCTGCGGTGCGGGGAGGCGCTCCGGAGGGGACCCCCAGGCCCCCGTGGCTCCGTCTTCATCATAGTGGGGGGAGCTGGGTTCACATCCCAACGCTTCCCGCTCCCCCCTTCCAACAGGCGGCGGGCCAAGTCGGGACCACCGCCCCCTCCCTCAGAGAAAAGGAACCCCGAAAGGCCTTTTTAAATCCTCCCCCCAAAACCAAGCTACCCAAAACAGTTAACCTCGCTTTAAAAAAAAAAAAAAAAAGGAAAAAAAATCTCCAAGCGCCCTGTGTGGATCGCCTCCCCCAACCAAGCTGCCAAAGACAGCCCAGCCCGCCCTTCTACCAAAGCCCGAGCGGCCTGGTATGGTGGCCCCCACCCAAATTAGAAAAGCGGCGCTCGGAGCCGGTGGGACCGCTTGCCCTGCAGCAGCGGAGGCGCCCGCTCACATCGTCCGAGGCGGTGTCAGCGGGGCTGATAGCCCCGGCACCCCCTACCCCGGTCGGGGGCCTTGGCTCTCCAGGGGCCCGGCACCCGGGCGCCCATAGCTGCTCGGCCGGCCCGGGCCGCTCCGCCGCCGCCGCCGCCGCGCCACCCTCCCTCCCTCCCTCCCCCCCGCGCCCCGAGCCTCGGTCTTTTCTCTGGCTCTGCCCGAGCCGCGGCTGCCGGAGACCAAGCGGCTGCCCTTCTCGCCGCCGCCGCTGGGGGACTGGCATCTCTGGGTCCTAAAGGGATCGGATTTCCGGGACCGGAGCCTGTGAGCCCTCCCCTTCCCCTCCACCCCAATGTATACTCCTCCCCTACAGGCCCTCGCCATAGCCTTCCACTGACCCCAGAGGTTGGCCAGTCTTCTTCAACCCTTCCATCCCAAACTCTGACTGTAGCTTTTCACAACATATATAACCTCACCCCCCATTAAATATTAAGTAAGTGTGTTAGTCCCTTAGTCGTGTCGACTCTTTGCAACCCTATGGACTGTAGCCCACCAGGCTCCTCTATCCATGGAATTGTCCATGCAAGTGGTTTGCCATTTCCTCCTCCAGGGAATCTTCCTGACCCAGGGATTGAACCCCGGACTCCTGCATTGCAGGGAGATTCTTTTCCATCTGAGCTACCAGGGAAGCCCTTCGCTAAATATTGGGGGAAGGCAGTCCAAATCACTCAGTGGCCTCAGTGTGGACCTTCTCTACTCTGGGTGTGGAGGGGGAATAGCGGGGGAGGGACAAAGGATCATTTACTTCAAGATTCTTGGAGCTGCCTAGTTTGAACTGTTTTAAAATTCAGATTTCTGGATCTTCTCCCAGACTTTGTGAAGCAGAATCTCAGAGGCTGGCCTTGGAATCTGCATTTTAACAATAGGGAACCTTTGTACTTTTTAAGGTGTGAAACTTTGGTCCAGTGTTTCTGGTCTCATGGTGGAGGAGAAAGGGGAAGAAAGGAATGGTCCTCATCACCCATGTGGCCGCCTGCAGCTGGCTTTTGCCCTCTGGAATTCTGAAGAGGGTATGCTATCAACTGCCTGCACTGCGCCCAAGTTGGAAATGAGGGGTGGAATCCCTGTCTTCAGGGCCTTACTAGGGCACTCCTGCCTCTCAAACGGGAAGAAGGAGTTTTGGAGGAGGAATTCTGGAGGCCTGGGGCCCAAGTTTCACCAGTGAGAGCTCTAGCTTTTCTCTCTCATCTAAAGGATTCTGGCCACTGTGTGAAAGTGTGAATGTGGGGAGGGAGGGGGAAGGGTAGCAGTGACATCTACGTCCGCTGTCCTGGCAGCTGTTTTGATATTCCCCTCAACCCCCCCCATACATAACAAGGGGCCTGGGCTTGCCCGGCACCCTTGCTCAGGGCCTGGGAGTGAAGGCCCACCCCCTTGCCATGACAGATCCAGATGCGCAGCCTCACTCCACAGATCCCAGAAATAATGAACATTGTGGACCCTAGGACCCAGAGAACACCTCAGGCACAAAGCCTCCCCCCACTCCCAGCTGCTTCCTGCATCTCAGGCCTTCCTGCAGCCTCTGCCTCCTCCCCCTCCCTCTTCCCTTCCATCCTCTTCCTCTTCTTTCCGATCTCCCACTACCCGCCCCCCTTGCCTAGAAGGGCTGTTCAAAGGAATTCTCTCATCCCTCCACTGTCGGGATGTGTGTGGGTTTTGTGGGATATAAACTGGGTAGCACGTGCAAAAGCTCGTGGGGGATGGAGTGGGGGCCGCCTCCTGGGAACGCTGAATATTGGAACAGGGAGGGGCCAGGAGCCACAGGACTGATCTTGAGGCTGGCAATCCTGAGGCTAAGGGAGAGGGACGCTAGCAGGAGCTTCAGTGACTTGGGTTTCCAAGCTCAAGTCTGGGACTTGACCCCACCTACAGGCCCCACCCCCAACCTCATTATGGAAGTTGGGTGAGACAGAAGTCTCACTAGTTGAGGGTTTGGGCAGTGTCCTCAAAAGCTCTTGTGTGGACTGAGGGAGGGCTCAGGCCCTAGGGTATTCTGCCCAGAATCTCCCACACCCTTTGATGAGTCATTCTAACTGATCCCAGCCCAAGGGGTCTGTGCCCACGCTTCTGGCCAGGTAGGGAAGCCAGCTTCTAAGGATGGGAGGAGGAGCTAGGAACCAACCGTCAGGCCCAGCGGACACCCCACCCCCCAGCTCCAGCCCCCCACAACATCTCCAGCAGCAGCTTGGGTTGAACTCTAATTGTTGGGGTGCTCGGGTCTCCCTTGTCCTGAGACTTCCAAGAGTAAAACCCCTTTAAGTACTTTTGGATGCAGGAAGATTGGAGCCAGCCCAGAGCTCAGATGACTGAGGCTGAGGAGAGGGGATCGTTATTTCCTGGGCTCCCAGTTAGCTTAGTGAACCCCCACCCCCACCCCAGCCAGGATTCCCAAAGCAGCTTTTATGAAGCAGTGAGTGCTTTAGCTTGTCCTTCCCTGGGGTCAGGCGCCAGGCAGGCTAGTCTGTGAGAGGGGTGGGGAATGGGGTGTTATCTTCTCCACCCATCCCTGCCCGCCTGAGGCAGTAATCACACCTGCAGAAAGGGGAGGGTGAGGAGGACGGTTACTTTGGGAAGGGTTACGCCCAAACTCAAGGGTTTGAACCTATTTTCATTCCTCAGGCTGAGATCCTCACTCAGCTCCCAGAGTAATTTAACCATTCTTTCTCTCCTTGATCCTTTGTGCGGTTGCCTGGTAGTCTTCTAATCCTTCTTTAGCTCTGTTGTGAAATAGAGTAGAATAAATGGTTCCCAAAGCTGGCCCAGGAGCCAGGTTGCCAGAGTTCAAATCCTGGAGCCACTACTTACTAGCTGTGTGACCTTGGACAAATTACTTAGCTTTTCTGTGCTCAGTAAGGGTAAACTGAAGTGAAAGTGGATGGAACACAGAAGATAGGGTGTGTGCCTTTTCCAGCTGTTGCTAAAAAGCCTGGAGGCTTCTTTAGGGGGAGATAATTCGAACCCAACCTTCCTCCAGATGAAGCCCCTCCTTATTTTCCCACCTATCCTCAAATTTGAGGAAGGCTTTCTGAGACTGTTCCTTGAGGCTTGCATTTTAAACATCAGGTGTTAACTGCAAAGACAGGTGAGGAATGCAGAGAGAACTGATTTGTGATAAATAAATCTGGAGCTCTTAGAGTCTTGGACTCCTGGGGTGGGCAAGCCAAGGTTGCCTTCTCTTTCCAGCCCTGGGGTCTTGAGATTCAGCCTAGGAAAGTGGTATTTCTGTGGCTAGGGTCACCTGAGCAAAGGCGGGCCTGGACCCTGCTCTTTGGTCATTTTGTGGTGAGCCAGTGGCCCCTGTTCCAACCACTCCGCTTTTGTCCTCCTCTGCCAGAGATTTGGACTAATTTGAGGATGCTGGGAAGGGTTGCCTGTGAATACATTTTACGTACAGGAGAGCTCAAATCCAGGATGTCAGTGTTGAAGAGGCCTTAGTGGCTCTTGGCTGACCTCTTCCCAGTAGGAATGAAGAAGGCTGAGACATGAAGTGGGAAGTGACTTTCCAGTTTTGGAGGAAAGAGACAGAGGTTTATAAGGTTTGAACTAAGCCCTGTGGTGTCGCTCAGTCGTGTCCGACTCTTTGCAACCCCATGGACTATATAGCCTACCAGGCTTGTCCGTCCATGGGATTTTCCAGGCAAGAGTACTGGAGTGGGTTGCCATTTCCTTCTCCAGGGGATCTTCCTGACCCAGGGATCGAACCCCAGTCTCCCGCAATGTAGGCAGACACTTTACCCTCTGAGCTACATGCCCTAGCATGAACTAAGCCTTACCTCCACCCATTTAGAATCTGCCTGCAGTGCAGGAAACTTTAGTTGATCCCTGGGTGGGGAAGATTCCCTGGAGAAGGGAATGGCTATCCATTCCAGTATTCCTGCCTGGAGAAGTCCATGGGCAGGGGAGCCTGGTGGGCTATAGTCTATGGGGTGGCAGAGAATTGAACACAACTGAGTGACTAACACTTTTCCACCCACTTGCTGAGTGACCTTGATTGGGCTAGTTGTTTTTACTCCTTAAGCCTCAGTTTCATCAAATTGTTCAAATTTCAATGTCTGAACTTGGTGTGTAGGCTGTTATTGGTTACATGGCTATCCAAACATGTAAGGGTATGTGTGTACATGTATGGGGAGGTGTGGCTGAAACGAGGCATCAATATTTGCATTTCTACCTGTGTCTCCACTGGACTATGGGGCCTCTCATTTCCCTTTAAGGTCTATTATATGAGATTCTGAAATATAAGCACACCTTGTCTCCAAATCTTTTGGGATCATCCCTGGAGTGATGGTGACTTTGCTTCTCTACCTCCCAAAGGGTTTTTCCTTCCTGCCTCTTAATGTCTCAAGGCCCCCAGTGCCCCTGCAGAGAGAGGGATTCTTTGAGGTCCTCCCACAGGTGGGAGACTGCCTTGCCTGGGTTCTTCTGCTCGGCCCCCTCTTTCTTTCATTCACCCTCCACATTGTGTTCTAGTGTCACTTGGAAAGTTCAGATGCATCTTTGAGATTTAGGACGGAGTCCTAGAAAGAGGAGTCAGGCTGTGTGTGTGTGTGTGTGTGTGTGTGTGTGTTGGGGGCAGGGAAAGGATAGGACAGAGGAAAGATTTCTCCAAATCATCAGTTGCTTTAAAGGAAAGGCTATATTTAGCCAGGCTTAGAGGGCTTGTAAATATGTATTTGGTAAAGCAGACAGCCATAGCTATGGGAACTCGAGAGATATGCAAGGAAGTCAAAGAAAAAAAAAAAAAAAA
>SJYA01002932.1:11710341-11749491 GCA_006410615.1 Neotragus moschatus | reverse complement strand
AAAAAAAAAAAAAAAACCAGAAAGATTGAGCAATGTTATTTTGTCATCAGCAGATTCGAAGAACTCTTTTTTTTCCTGCCTGCTCCAAGTGCTATTATTACACATTCCCGTGTTTTGATGTTGGTTTCTGTTTTTCATGTGCTGTCTGGATCTGCAGTGAGTGCCTGGGAAAGAGGTTGGCTCTCAAAAGGCATCTTTATGTCAGCCTTTGCCTCACCTGCCCAGGGTCAAGGGAGAGCAGATACTGGCCCTGCCAGCTTCCCTAACAACTGGCTCCACCAGGCTCAGTGGGCTGCATGTGCCTAGCCCAGGTACCCTCTGCAAAAGCAGCTCAGCTCTATGCTGCTGCTGCTAAGTCACATCAGTCGTGTCCGACTCTGTGTGACCCCATAGATGGCAGCCCACCAGGCTCCCGTCCCTGGGATTCTCCAGGCATGAATACTGGAGTGGTTGCCATTTCCTTCTCCAGTGCATGAAACTGAAAGTGAAAGTGAAGTCGCTCAGTCGTGTCCCACTCTTCGCCACCCCATGAACTGTAGCCCACCAATGGGTTTTGCCTTCTCCAGCTCTAAAGCTCCATGCTAAACCCCTTGCACTTCAGGTGGCCTTGACAGTGAGGACTGGGGTGGCAAATCTTGCCACTTCAGGGCAGTTCTACTTTAGAGAACTCTCTGTTCTGAAAGAGAAAAGAATTTACACACCTACATTTTTACTTTTTAGTTTGACATTTTTCTTTAAAAATAAGAAAAATTCAGAGAATTTCTTGGCAGTCCAGTGATTAGGACGTGGTGCTTTCAACTGCTGTTGGCCTGTATTCGATCCCTGCTAGGGGCCAAAAAAGAAAAAGAATCACATAACAAACAATTAAAAAGATTGTTTTTGGCTGAGGCAGGGTCTTCATTCCTTTTTTTGTGGGCTTTCTCCAGTTGGGGTGAGTGGAATGGGGGGTGGGGGGCGAGAGGGTGACTCTTCATTGCGACGCACGGGCTTCTCATTGGGGTGGCTTCTCTTGTGGAGGACAGGCTCTAGACACAGGAGCCTCAGTAGCTGCAGGACATGGGCCTGGCAGCTGCGGCTCCTGGGCTCCAGAGAGCAGGTTCAGTAGTTGTGGCACTCAGGCTTAGTTGCTCTGAGGCATATGGAATCTTCCCTGGCCAGGAATCAAACCCAGGTCCCCTGAATTGGCAGGTGGATTCTTATCCGCTGCTCCACCAACTGCTGCTGCTGCTGAGTCACTTCCGTTGTGTCTAACGCTTTGCGACCCCATGGACTGTAGCCTGCCAGGCTCCTCTGTCCATGGGATTCTCCAGGCAAGAATACTGAAATGAATGGCCATTTCCTTCTCCATGGGATCTTCCTGACCCAGGGATCAAACCCATATTTGTCTTGTCTTTTGCATTGGCAAGCGGGTTCTTTACCACTAGTGCCACTTGGGAAGCCCCCAGAAGTCCACAAACAAAACTGATTTATAAGTACCAGCAGAGACTTCCCTGGTGGTCCAGCGGTTCAGACACTGCACTCCCAAAGTAGGGCGTACTGGTTGGGAAAATAAGATCCCTCGTCGCAGGAAGTGGCCAAAAGGAAACAAAACAGAACACAAAATCCCGCTGTTACTGTGTCATTTTTGCTGCAGTTTCTTTCAAATAAAAGAACAGAACATGAGAATTACCTGAAACCCCTTTCTCTGGCTTCCTAGTCCCACTGCCAGCCCTACCCACTCTCAAAAATTTGGAATGCATCCTTCATGGTCCAGAGTTTTTTAATTACCATTTTAATTGTCAGATATAGATAACATAAAAATCACTATTTTAACCATTTTAAGTGTACCGCTCACTAGCATTATGTACACTCATGTTGTTATGCAACCATCACCATTATCCATCTCCAGAACTTATTTCTCTTCCCAACTGAAACTCTATCCACTAAACAGTAACTCCCCAGGCCCCCGCCCCCAAGTCCCTGGCAACTACTATTCTACTTCCTGTCTCTGAACTGACTACTCTAGGTATATCATATATAATCTATATTATAGATGGAATCATATGATATTTGCCCTTTTGTGACTGGGTTATTTCAAATAGCATAATGTCCTTAAGATTCACCCACATTGTAACATATGTCAGAATTTCCTTCCCTTTTAAGTCTAACCCATAATTTCATATTTTCTCTATACATTTAAGTATTCATAAAGCACCATATAAGAATGCTTTCTGTATTATTAAAATGTACATAAGACCATCATGCTGCAGGCATAGTTTGTGTCTTTTTTTCAACTGAGATGCTTTTCACAATGGAGCCACATTGATATATGTGGCTTTGGTTCATTGATTTTTAACTTCTGTTTACTATTTCATCATATGAACAAGCCACAGCTTAATTTATTAGTTCCTCTACTGTTGGGCTTTTGAGTTGTTTCTGTTCTTCTGTTATAAGCAGGGCTGTGATGAGCATCCTTGTGCTCACCTGATCCCACCTCTGGAGTGTACCCCTCGGAGCAGGAAGCCAAGGCTGCAGGCACACTTGTCGTCTAGACCAGTCCTGCTGAGCCGTTCTGTAGCCAGTTTATGCTCCTGCCACCAGCGTTTGTAAAAGATGTCCTACCTGACCACATCCTTGCCAACACCTGCGCTTGTTAGACTTTCTGTTTTTGCTAATCTGATGGGTGTGAAGTAATATCTCATTTGAATTTGCCTTCCTTGCCTCTGAGGCAGAGCATCTTATCATGCTCATTGGCCAGCTGGGTTCCTTCCAGGCAAATTGCTTACATCCTTTGCTACCCAGTGCAACTATTGATACAGTTACAGAAAGTCTGTTTAGAAGTGGTTTAAGCAAAAAAGGGAGTTATATTATCTCACATAACAAGGAGCACTAGGTTTGGTTCATTCAGAGACTCAACTGTGACATCAAAGAAGAGGTTCTTTCTTGCTGCCTAGACTGGCCCCTTTATGGTCCAAGATGGCTGCCTCTTCCCTGGGTGTCTCATGCAGACAACAATGTCCAGAAGCAAAAGAAATGATGCTTTCTTCTTAGTGTTTTTTTTTTTTTTTTCCCAGAGTCCCACAGGAGATCTCCCTTCTGGTCTCAGTGGACAGAACTGTATACATGTCTATATCTAAACCAATCACTGACCAGAGGAACTTTATCAGCATGCTCTCCTTAGACCAATTGCTATTCACCTGATGGGGACGGGGAAAGTCCAGCCTCATCCAAAGCCTAGACCCTTGACTTTTGAATCAGGAGTCTATTAGCTAGGAATAAGGAAAAGAATGTCGTTTGGTGTGGCACTCAAAGTTCTGTTTGCTTATTGATATGTAGGAGATCAATACCCACATACTAACCTTTTATCTGCTATATGTCCTACCAATATTATCATCTGGGCTGTTGCTTATCTTTTGTTTACCGTGTCATTTTCATAGGAGAAAGCTTTTTTTTTTTTGGTGATGTAGTGAAATTGATCTTTTATAAATTATGTCTCTCATCTAAGAAAACTTTTCCTCCCTGAGATTTCCTACATTTTCTGCTAATTATTTTAAAGTTTTGTCTTTCACTTTCAGATCTTTAATACATCTGAAATGAATATTTATGGATGAAAAGTCAATTGTTACAATATTTTTTATTGAAATGTGTATTCTCGCTCACTAAGTTGCAAGGCCACTGCCATCATAAATCACATTCCCACATATGCTTGAATCTGTTTCTGGGCACTCTATTCTGTTGATCTCTGTCTAGCCCAGCAACAATACCACATTGTGTTAATTACTATCGCTTTCAAATAAGTCATTTCAGAATTGTCTAATCTCTTCTTGGTCCTCTTCTCTCCCATGAATTTTAGAATCAATTTGCCTAGTTCTCTGAAAAACCCTTTTGCAATATTTAGTGGGCTTGGATTGAATCCGCAGATTTTTATGGAGAGAACTGTCTTTGTGACATTGAGGTTTCTCATCCCTAAACTTAATATATCTCTCCATCGCTCAAGTTATTCCTTTTCTATGGTTTTTATGGTTTTATAGCCTAGTTTTTCTTCATAAATATATTTTAATATCTTTTCATATCTTTTCTAAGTTTTTTTTTCTGGGTTCTGTACAATTTTAATTTTGTGTATGATTTCTTTCTAAAAAGATATTAGTTTCTAATAAATTATTGCTTGAGTACAGAAACACTGTTGAATTCTGTATTCTGTTTGAATTTGGATGTTAAATTTTGTCCAGCAACCTGGCTGATCTCTCTGAGTAACTCTTGACAACATATGTATAGAATCTCTTGGGTTTTCCATATAAATAATCATACTATCTGAAAAAAAGAAAAAAAAAAGCAGAGGCTTTGTTTCCTTTCTTTCTTTTGTCCAAGCTTTAGGGCGAAAATACTAAACTGCAGCAGCAAGAGTCAAAAGTTTCCATGTGGTGTTGTGAAATTCATCCCAACTGTGGGCTGAGTGGCCTGCAGTTTGAACAGACTGCCAAAGTTCAAGAGCTTCAGCACTTCCTTAGGGTCAGAATCTACAATACTTCAGCGATCTCTAGAGCCAGGGCCCTAGACCTTAGACATGTAATTATCTCTCTCTCCTCCTGCAGCCTGATGGAGATATCTTTCACTGGGAGTCGTTTCCCTGGTGCTTCTGTTACTTCTCAGTGATGATCTCAGCATCTTCGTCCTGGTTTTGGTTGAGGCTGGGGCCCGTGTTGGCATGTTCTTGGTAACAGTGAAATTCTGTTTATCTCCTAATCCTCTAGAAGAGACGGCTCCTAAATCTGACCTCTCCCAGCTCTCAAGCTGTGCTAGTGGGCTGACCCTGGGCACCTATTGCCTTGCACTATCACTTATAAATAAATAAAACCCCCGTTACTTCCTCCAGAGTTTTACAGGTTATAAAGCACTTTCACTTCCATTATCTCAACCCTTATTGCCCCCACTTTACAGAATGGGAGTGTCTGGACAGGACTCAGCTCCAAGTCCAGAGATCTAGCTGTGCAGATTACTGTGGGACCTCAGGCAGACGCTCTCATTCTGTTATTTCCTCTAAGCTAAAATGCTTGGCCAGAGGTGGCCTGTGGCCTTCTCAGATTCAAGATTGATAGCTGTGAGCGGTCAGGAGGCTCGAGGAACCCCTTTGAAGACAAGCTCACCGATAAAAGGCCGAGTAGGGGAGGGGTATTAGGGGTACACTTAGGTCTTCAGGCTGGCTCCCCCAAATGTCATGGGGGTGGATAAAAATGGAACTGTCCTTTTAAGTCCGAGGAATGATATAGATGATGGGGAAGGTAGGAGAGAGCGCATTGTATCCAGTCCTCTGCCTCCCCTCGGGTCCTCCTCACTGTTTTGATGCTTTGGGAGAACATCCTCTGGACCCGGAAGGGGAGGACAAGAGGCTGTGGTCCCCTCTAGCCGCCGCGCTCAGCAAGCGCCTCTGACGTGTATTCCTAGCCCGGGGCGGGGCGGTCTGTTGAGATTCCGACTGGCCACCCAGCTCTAGCCCAATATTGCGCAGGCGCAGGTCCGGGCTGGAACAGACGAATGCGCCCTCTCGTGGCAGAATGAGAGATCACACCCTTTGTTTTGCTGGGGGCACAGAAGAGGATGCGGGAGAAAAAGACGTGGGTGGAGTCTAGGAGGCGGATGCGACAGTGGGATCACAATGACGATAATCCCTTTCCTTTGTCCCTCATGACATCTAAACCTCCGTTTTAGATGCTGATGAAAAAAATATGGCTCAGAGGTCAAGAGACAGATTCATAGAGACGGAAGTGGAATGAGAGAATTGGAGAGATGATATTCAATTAATCATTTATTCAGCAAACATTGATGGAGATGGGGACAGACAGGGACAAAGGACCAAAGGGATTAAACTGAGACACTCAATGGCCAATATAGGGCGGAAAGCTGGGGAAACAGGTGCGGATGACAAAGCAGCAAGGACAGAAAATCAGCTAGTGAAGTCAGTGCCCCAGCAGCAGGAGTAAGGCAGAGGCATGGGAATCTGGACTGGGCTTTTGTAGATACGGTTGAGAGACTGAGATGCAGAACTGACCTTCCAGTTTCCCTAGTTGGATGCTCCGGCTGAACAGGACAAATCACAAGCTCAAGATGGGCTCCTACGATCACCTTTGAAATGGTTTGCCAGAGAAAGTGGAACCTACAGCTGATCAGGAAATCTCAACCCAACTACAATTTGTGAGACATAACAACGTACAGGAAATACAGTTTTCAAGGAGAACAGTAGTCAGAGGAATATGTTAAAGAACACAGTAGAGTTGCAATCAGCAAAGTCCAGGCAAAATCCAGACTACACAACAAATGACCTGGTTACCCCAAGGGAAGCCAGAGAGAGAGAGAGAGAATGGTAGTTGAAGGGGGAGCCCATAGATTAAGAGATTTCAAAGAAGCTTATCAAGGTATACATATACATGCAATGTATGTATCTTATTTGGGTCCTGATTCAAACATATGCATTGTAAAAAAAAAAAAAAGATATGTATGAAAAATTGGAAATTTGAACTCTATAGATCTGATATTAAGGAATTANGGGGAGCCCATAGATTAAGAGATTTCAAAGAAGCTTATCAAGGTATACATATACATGCAATGTATGTATCTTATTTGGGTCCTGATTCAAACATATGCATTGTAAAAAAAAAAAAGATATGTATGAAAAATTGGAAATTTGAACTCTATAGATCTGATATTAAGGAATTAACCTTATGTAAAATATGTGATTAGGTATATTCATTGCAGTTATTTTTTAAAATATATACATTTTATTGAAGTATAGTTGACTTATAGTGTTTCAGGTGCTCAGCAAGGTGATTCAGTTATACAATTTATATTATACAGTTATATAGTTATTATACAGTTATAAAATTATATTATTATCGTACAGTTATAAAATTTGTATTATTTTTGAAATTATTTTCCATCATAGGTTATTATAAATATTGACTATAGTTTCCTGTGCTATACAGTAAATCTCTGTTGCTAGTCGCGTATCTATTTTTAGATTGCAAATCTAGCATTCTATTCATACTAAGACAAACAAGTGGAGTCAAAATGTCGTAATTTTTCTAGCTAGGCAAAAATTAATAAGGTTTCTAAAATATATATATGATACATGCTGCTAAGTCGCTTCAGTCGTGTCCGGCTCTGTGAGACCCCATAGATGGCAGCCCACCCAGCTCTGCCGTCCCTGGGATTCTCCAGGCAAGAACACTGGAGTGGGTTGCCATTTCCTTCTCCAATGCATGAAAGTGAAAAGTGAAAGGGAAGTCGCTCAGTCGTGTCCGACTCTTAGCGACCCCGTGGACTGCAGCCCACCAGGCTCCTCCATCCATGGGATTCTCCAGGCAAGAGTACTGGAGTGGGGTGCCATTGCCTTCTCCGATATTATACATACATATATATATAAGCTTTTCTACGACACTTGTGATGGCCCACACTCTGTCTCTGGAGTGTGCTTCTCTCTGTATCTGAATAAATCCACTTCTTACCTGACTTCTTTCTGCGATGACTCATCAAGAACCCCAGATTCATTAGGTCCTGAAACCAAGTACTGGGGGTTTTGGCTGGGTTTGNTTATACATACATATATATATAAGCTTTTCTACGACACTTGTGATGGCCCACACTCTGTCTCTGGAGTGTGCTTCTCTCTGTATCTGAATAAATCCACTTCTTACCTGACTTCTTTCTGCGATGACTCATCAAGAACCCCAGATTCATTAGGTCCTGAAACCAAGTACTGGGGGTTTTGGCTGGGTTTGAGTCCCAGCCATGTGGGTTCAAGTCCCAAGCAGGGTTTTGGCTGGGTTCTGCCTGCAGTGCAGGAACTACGGGAGACACAGTTTCAATCCCTGGGTCAGGAAGATTCCCCTGGAGGAGGGCATGGCACCCCTCTCCAATATTCTTGCCTGGAGAATCCCATGGACAGAGGAGCCTATCCTGGGCTACAGGACAGGGGGTCTCAAAGAGTTGGATGCAACTGAAGCGACTTAGGACTTGGAAGTGCATACGTACACATGTTTTCATCCACCCAGCCAGTCTATGCCTTTTAGTTGGTGTGTTTAATCTATTTACATTTAAGGTAATTACCAATTTGTATGATCCTATTACCATTTTCTTAATTGTTTTGGGGTTATTTTCTGTAGGTCTTTTCCTACTCTTGTGTTTCCTGCCTAGAGAAGTTCCTTTAGCATTTGTTGTAAAGCTGATTTGGTGGTGCTGAATTNTTGGTGTGTTTAATCTATTTACATTTAAGGTAATTACCAATTTGTATGATCCTATTACCATTTTCTTAATTGTTTTGGGGTTATTTTCTGTAGGTCTTTTCCTACTCTTGTGTTTCCTGCCTAGAGAAGTTCCTTTAGCATTTGTTGTAAAGCTGATTTGGTGGTGCTGAATTCTCTTAACTTTTGCGTATCTGGAAAGCTGTTGATTTCTCCATCAAATCTGAAGGAGAGTCTTGCTAGTTAGAGTATTCTTGCTTGTAGTTTCTTCCCTTTCATCGCTTTAAATATGTCATGCCATTCCTTTCTGGTGTGTCGAGTTTCCGTTGAGAAATCAGCTGATAGCCTGATGGGCATTCCCTTGTATGTTATTTGTCATTTTTCCTTTGTTGCTTTTACTGTTTTACCTGTCTTTAATTTTTGTCAATTTGATTACTATGTGTCTTGGTGAGTTCCTCCTTGGGTTTATCCTTCCTGGGATTCTGTGCTGCCTGGACTTGGTTGACTATTTCCTTTCCCCTGCTTGGGAAGTTTTCAGCTATTATCTCTTCAAATATTTTCTCAGGTCCTTTCTTTCTCTCTTCTCTTTCTCTGATCCCTATAATGCGAACGTGTTTAATGTTGTCCCAGAGGTCTCTTAGGCTGTCATCATTTCTTTCATTCTTTTTTCTACATTCTGCCCTTTGGCAGTGATCTCCACCATGCTGCCCTCCGGGTCATTTATTTATTCTTCTGCCTCAGTTATTCTGCTCTTGAGTCCTTCTAGTGTATTACTCATCTCTGTTTGCTTGTTCTTTCATCCTTCTAGGTCTTTGGTAAACATTTCCTGCATCTTCTCAATCTTTGCTTCCATTTTTTCCCCGAGATCCTGGATCATCTTCTCTTCTCTATCTTTATTCTGAATTGTTTTTCTGGAAGGTTGCCTATCTCTACTTCATTCAGTTGTTTTCCTGGGATTTTATCTTGTCCCTTCATCTAGGACATAACTTTCTGCTTTTTCATTGTGATTAACTTTCTGTAACATGGTTTGTTTTACCTGCGGTGAGACTGTGCTTCTTCTGGTTTCTTCTGTCTGCCCTCTGATGGATGAGGCTGAGGCTTGTGTAAGCTTCCCGATGGAGGGACTAGCAGTGGGAAAAACTGCTCTGGTGGGCAGGGCCTTGCGCAGTAAAGCTTTAATCCAATTATCTGCTGATGGGTGGGACTGCACTCCCTCCCTGGTAGTTGCTTGGCCTGAGGTGACCTAGCTCTCCGATCTGTGGGCTCTGTGGTAGGGTTACTGGCAAATCCAAGAGGGTTTATGCCAAGAGGGACCGTCCAGTGCCCCCGTCCCTGGGGTGAGCCCCTGCCAACCCACACCTCCACAAGAGGCCCTCCATCACTAGGTGGTTTTGGTTGAGTCTCTTGTGGGGTCACTGCTCCCCTCCTCTGGGTCTTGGTGCATGCAAAATTTTGCTTGTCCCCTCCAAGACTGGAATCTCTGTTTCTCTCAGTCCTCTGGAAGGCCTATAATCAAATCCCACTGGCCCTCAAGGCCAGATTCCCTGGGGATTCTCAGTCCCTTTGTCGGATCCCCAGGCTGGGAAGCCTGACGTGGGGTTCAGAATCTTCAGAGTAGTGCAAGAACTTCTTTGGTATTATTGTTCTCCAATCTGTGGGTCCCCCACCTGGCGGGTATGGGATTTGATTCGATCCTGATCGTGCCCTTCCTACCATCTTGCGGTGGCTTCTTCTTTGTCTTTGCATGTGCGTTGTCTTCTTTTGTGGAGAAGGAAATGGCAACCCACTCCAGTATTCTTGCCCGGAGAATCTCGTGGACAGAGGAGCTTGGTGGGCTACAGTCCGCGGATCGCAAAGAGTAGGACTGAGCGACTTCACTTTCCCTTGGGTTCCAGCCTCCTCCTGTCGATGGCTGTTCAGCTGGCTGCAATTAGGGTGCTATTGCAGGAGGAGATGAATGCACGTCCTTCTACTCTGCCATCTTGAACTGGATGCATGGCTATATTTTTAAAAAGTCATAATCTTTCAAAAATTCCTCTTGAAAAATTGACAGAGGAAATTAACCGGGAAGTAGATACGTGAAATGAGGTCAGCCGTGGGTTGATCATGGTTGAAGCTCGGTGATAGATAGAAGGAGGTTCGTTATATTATTCTGGATATTTTAGTTTTATTTAAAATTTTCCAAAATAGGTTTAAAGATCTTGTGATCGCCATCACTATCCCTAGGCCTCAAAGACAGAGGTACTGAGTGTTACAGCAGCAGATTGCAATCTGGACAGCCCTGAGGTGGGGAAGTCCTCTGTGGGCCAGTGGAGACTTTCAGGGCACTTTCAGCTGGCTCCTGGCCCAGTCCCTGGTTCCCCTGGTTTGGGGAAGAGAGAAAGGATCAATAAGAAAGGCTGGCCTCAGTGAGCCTGGTGGCACTGGGTTCAGGCAATGCCACCTTAAGACAACTGAGGGTGCGATCGGGAGGCTCTAAAAATAGTAGGAGCTGCAGCCAGGAAGGGAGGGAATCACATGCTGCCACGGAGGGGCTGAGGCCCGGGCAACTAGCCAGGTTCTGGCACCTCTGCCTGCTCCCCTAGAGCTCTCTGACTTTCTTCTGCCTCTTTCCTTCCTCTTGCCCTTCATCTCTGAGAAGGCAGAGAGGTACCAAAGTGACTCTGAAACATACCCTGCCCGGTCTGACAGCCTGAGTGGGCGCTCATTTTGGAATCTGTGGCTATCCCGGGACAGGTGGGATGGTCATCTGGGAGAGATGGACGGGACCAGGACTGGGTTAAGCTGCCCATGGGTCACCCCAGTCTGCGGGCCAACACCCTCCCCCTCAGGCTAGCCCAGGGAAGATCCCAGATGTCCTTGCCTGGGGCTTCTGCTTGTGGGTTCGGTGGCAACCCCCTCGGTCTCAAGGGCCAGAAGGAAGCCTCACACAGGGATGCACAGATCACAAGATCCCGTTCCACCCACAATGCCGTGTGGGTGGGCTGTGCACAGGGACAACGGGGCCCTGCACAGCCTGGGGCAGGATGGAGGACAGAAAGGCTGCAGAGAGGAGGGCTGCCTGTTCTGCGTCTTGACAAGTGAGTGGAAATTTGCTGGTAGGATGAGGGCAGAAAGGGAACTCAGGCAGAAGGAACAGCTTACACAGAGGGGTATAGACAGAGTGAGGTGGGGCGGAAGCCTGTGGTAGTGCACGTGTGTGTGCGTGTGTGTGTGTGTTTGTGTGTGTGTCTGTGTGTGTCTGTGGGTGTGGTGGGGGTAGTGAAGAGAGGCGGGGATTCTAGATAGCATGACCAGGTACTGGCAGGGCCTGAGGCCTGTCAGCCGCTGGGGAACTCAGGGCAATGGGAATCATTAGAGTTTTAAGAGGGGAATCAAGGCAGTTAGGTTAGTGATCTAGAAAATACACTCTGGGCCCTGGAAGGGGATGATTGGAGGGATCTTGTCCTGTGAAGACTGGGTCCACCCCAGATTTAGCGCCTGCTCCGGGTGGGGCTGGGGAGGGCCCTGTTGCTGGATCTGGGCCCAGCTGCTCTGGGACACCTGCCCGCGCCTCTCCCCGCCTCCTCCCCGCTCCTGTCTCTGTCACTCACAGGCAGGGCCAGGCTGGAGCAGCCATGGCGGCATCGCTAATCTGGATCTCTTTCCTTGGGGGTAAGCTGGGGTCTTCTTCAGGGGAGAGGCCCAGGTTGAGGCTGTGAGAAGTTCCTCAGGGAAGGGATTGGTCGTTGGGGTGAGGCAGGGGCCAGAAGGACTTTGGGGTATAAATTATACCATCAGGGGGGCTCTAGGAAACTGGGGCTGGGAGCTGAGGTGTCGGGGGGGGGGCGGTCTGGGAACTCTGAGGGGTGGGGTGTCAGGCTGGGCCTTAACCACATATGCCCAGAGCGCTGGGGCCCTTTAACGAGCTGGCTTCTTTCTGGGGCCAGGCTAAATTTGGCCCTGGGAAGATGTGAGGGCTGCTGGGGCAGACCCTCTCCCTGGGCCTCCAGGTTCAGGCTTCCCTTTGCTCAGCTCCTAGTAGACACTGGTGTGGACCCTGTTCCCCCTGCATTTTAGGGGAGGCCCTAGAGTGGCTACCTGCCTCCCCCAAGGGGTTCCTCCCTCCCCCTCCCTTCTTCCTTTCCTCTCTTGCCTCCCAGCTTGGAATTCTTTCCCAAGTGCCCTTACACACACACACACACACACACACACACACACACACACACACACACGCCCCACACCCCTCTCAGCCAGACGTTTTAATCCTCGCATCCTCGCCCACTGTGACTCTCCCTGGGGGCCTAAAATGAGGATTGAGGGGCTTCCATGAATCCAAACCAGAATAAGGTCTGGGTCTCATCACTGATGGCGTATGGCACAGTCAGGGCCCCACCTGCCCTTCCTGGGAGCCAGCAAAGCTGCCCCTCTCTTCTCACACATCTCTCTGGTCTCTCGGGGCCACCAAGGACTGGGTGGAAAGGGGACCTTACTCCCTGGCTGGGACTGAGGCTGGGCCATTGTGCTTGAGGTCGTGTTTCCCCACAGGTCTCCTGGAAGGGTTGGGGGGCACTGAGGCCCAGCAGACCACCCTGCACCCACTTGTGGGCCGTATCTTTGTGCACACCCTGGACCACGAAAGCTTCCTGCAGCGTCCTGAGCACGTCTTCCGTGAGAGGCCTGAGGGGCACTGGGGTGGGCTGGGGGGTGCCCGGCCCAGGACTGGGCAAGGCTGCTGTCATCCCTCCAATGCCCTCTCCTCCCTTCCGCCAGCTGTCCCAGCCCCCGTCCCTGTCACCTACCACGCCCACCTCCAGGGACACCCAGACCTGCCTCGGTGGCTCCGCTACACCCAGCGCAGCCCCTACCAGCCTGGCTTCCTCTATGGCACCGCCACCCCAGAAGATCGTGGACACCAGGTCATTGAGGTACCAGCAGGGCCCGCAGCTGGCTGTGCCGCATGCCACAGGGACCCGGCGCCCACTCATCTGCATGTTGCGTGCCTCTAACGCGGTGCGCTCCTCAGCCTCCTCTCTCCAGGCCCAGCTGCTCCACGTTTCTCTCCCAACCCAACCTCTCAGCCTCCTACCCCACCCTCCAGGTCACAGCCTACAATCGGGACAGCTTCAACACCACCCGGCAGATGCTGGTGCTGTTGATTGGGGACCCAGAAGGTACCACCAGCCCTGTCCCATCCCTACCCCATCATGCCAGTCTTGGGGGAAATCTCCCCTGGAAGGAGTTGTGGAAGCAATTAGTGGGGGGCAGGACACCCTGAAAACACTGGAGTTGTGTTCTCAGCTGCTCTGCTGACAGGCGAGTCGTTGAGGCTGTGGGTGTCGGGGAAGGGTGTTTGAGGCCTGTGATATATGAGGTATTCGGCAGAAGGAAGGGAGCTGAGGGGTTATGGGGAGGAGCTTAGATGAGGGGAGGCTTAGGAAGGATCCATGCAGGGCTGGGGGCTGGGTACAGTCTGAGGTTCCCACCTGGTCCTCCCAGGCCCCCTGCTGCCATACCAGGCTGAGTTCCTGGTGCGCAGCCATGATGTGGAGGAAGTGCTGCCCTCGACACCTGCCAGCCATTTCCTCACAGCCTTGGGGGGGCTCTGGGAGCCAGGGGAACTCCAGCTGGTCAACATCACCTCTGCCTTGGACCGTGGGGGCCGAGTCCCCCTTCCTATTGAGGGCCGCAAGGAAGGGTAGGTATGCAGCCCAGGAGGGCTTCCTGGAGGAGGGAGCTGCTTGCCTTTTGTCTAGGTGGTGGGCATAGAACATGGGTCTCCCTAACTTCCAAGTGGGGCTTTACCCATTGTCTTGCATGCTCACCATGCCTGTCTTTACCTCCCAACGTCATGTCACACTGTCCACTTCCTTCTGGTCATCCCATCTTCCTCTTGCCCTTCCAGGGCCCAAACCCTAGTTACCCTGAACTTTGCACTTCCTGGTGTCCATTAGGACATGAAAGATTTATCCGTTAAAAGATATTGCCGGGAGGACAAGGTCCCCAGAAGACTGGGGTGCTCTGTGTACTCTCACCATAGTCCCAGATGTCAGGGTGGCCACGACCCCCAACTCTCCAGTGCTCAGTGGCACCCTCAGTTATCTAACAGTGGTTTCTATCTGGGCCCAGGGTATACATCAAGGTGGGCTCTGCTTCACCCTTCTCCACCTGCCTGAAGATGGTGGCATCCCCCGACAGCCACGCTCGCTGCGCCCAGGGCCAGCCTCCACTACTGTCCTGCTATGACACCCTGGCACCTCACTTCCGGGTAGACTGGTGCAATGTGTCTTTGGTGAGGACGACTCTGGGAGTGGGGGGGGGACAGAGCCCCATCACAGTCTCCTCCATCTTCCCCTTCCTATCCCATCTCTGTTACTCCAGTTGTCCCCCTCTCTGTCTGTCTGTCTCTCTCATACACACACACACACACACACACACACACACACACACACACACGCACACGCACACGCACACGCGCACGCACAGGCGCACGCGCACGCGCACGCGCACGCGCGCGCGCGCATCCCTGATGTTCTACCTTCTCCCACAAGAGGGCGATAGAGTCCATAATCCAGACAAAGGGATCTCCAGCTTCTGGAGCCCCAGCTGTGCCCACCCAACTCAACAGCTACAACAGTCTCTCCCACGAGTAGTGCCAAACTTATTTCTCCACCTAGGATTTCTGTGTGGCAGCTCTGTTTACTTTACTTTCCTCTAAGGTGTCACTTATCAAATTATCTTGTAACATGGAATAGATAGCTCACCCCCCATGTTATAAACCAAAGATGCTCACTTCTGCTCTTTGGGATATGGAACTGAGGTGTCTAGGGTCCCCAGAGATTGTGTTCCCAGGGCTAGGAACCCTTCCTGTAACTTGACCAATAGCACAGCCGGAAACTGGTAGTCAATGTTCTTGAGCACTTGCTGTGGGTAAGGCACTGTGCAATCCGTGTGTTTTATCCTTGCAACCACCCGGGAGACACGTACTGCTATTAGCATCCCAATTTTACAGATGAGGAAATCGAGGCACCTAGAGGTAAATCTTCGCAGCGCAGAAGTTTTCTGAAACAGGATTCAAACCTGAGGACTGTACTCTGACCACTGTATGGTCCTGCCTCTCCTAGAATTTTGTTCCTGGTTTCTAGACCAGCGCTTGCCCTGCTCGATCACAGGAGCTGGGAGAGGCAAGGCGGGAGGCACCCCTGCAGTTTCACGGAGTAGAACTCCTGCTCTGTGCCCTGGGGGGCTCTGTGTCTAGCCATCCACTCCTGGATCAACCCTCGGCTTCCTGAGCAGGTGGACAAGTCAGTGCCAGAGCCTGCAGACGAGGTACCTGCTCCAGGCGATGGGATCCTGGAGCACGACCCATTCTTCTGCCCACCCACGGAGGCCACAGCCCGAGACTTCCTGACCGACGCACTCGTCACCCTCCTGGTGCCCCTTCTGGTGGCCCTGCTGCTGACCCTGCTGCTGGCCTATGTTATGTGCTGCCGGCGGGAGGGACGGTGAGTATGGGGGCAGAGGGCAGGGAGGACACCAAGGCTGGTGCTCACATTGTAGACTCCTTGTGGCACTTGTGCTGCCTGGGGACCCAGATCCCTCTGAGTGGAATCCACAGCCAGGAAAAGAGCAGGGGCCCCTTGCATGGCCTGCACCAGGAGGGTTGTGGATAATAGCTAATCCCCTTCCTTGTTTTTCCACAGGCTAAAGAGAGACCTGGCCACCTCTGAGTGAGTAGGAGAGTCTGGGGGTTGGGTGGGAGCTCCCCTGGACTATTAAGCTGGGCCCTCCAACCTCCATGGGCAGCAGACAAATCCCAGATAATGGGGCCACACTAGTCTGTGTTCTCCAATCCTGGGCTGGCTGGGGGCTGGATCCCACCTGTCCTGGGTTGGCTTTCTCATTTTCTGGTCTCCATGGAAGAGTCTAATGTGGGACAGGAGAGGGGTCTAGCCAGGTTTTAGGGATTTGCTGCCACCTTCGGGGAAAGGGTTTGGGAAGCAACTTACAAGGCTTCCAGTGTGTGCACTAGCGTGCGCACACACACACACACACACACACACTTCACTGTGAGTCAGACACTTAGGTTCAAGACTCTGCTCTGCTGCACAATTGCTGTGATGGGCTCAGTTTCTTCACCTACAAGATAATGCGGTTGGACTAGCTAATATCTGGATGCTTTCAATTTCTCCAGCCCTTCTCAAATCTTACCCTTATTTGACCAGGTTTCCCCCACTCCTGGCCTTACCTTTCCTGTGTGCCCCCAAACCTCTTCCTCTCCCACTCCCTTGAACGCCAAAGATTCCAGGAGGCAGGTGTGAAATAAGTTAGGCTCCTTTTATTCTCACTGCACTGAGCCTGTGGCGGGCCTGGCACACCTGCCTGGTTGCCCAATCTTCCTGATTAACTGCGGTGGCACTTGGCCGCCCTGCGAACCCCCCTAATGGGTCGCCTGTGCCCCGGTTTGGAGCCCATGAGCAACCGGCGCTGCCCAGACTGGCGTTGCCCAGGCCGTCGCCGCTGCCGCCCACTCTTGGCCTTGAGCTTAAACTTGGAGGCATGATTCTTGCCCATGAGGAAGGAGCCTTTGGTGCCCTTGCCTGTCACCTGCTTGAGCATGCCCTTGTCCACCAGCCCCTTGAGCACTCGCTTGAAGCGCCAGGCGTTGCGGGTCATGTTGTAGCCCCTGGTGGCAACAGCCTTCTTCAGGGCGGCCAGGGAGATGCGGTTGCCTGCCCCCTTGTCTGCCACGAACCCCAGGATCACCTTGGATATGCTGGGCTTTCGGTGGGGATTGGGGCTGGTGCGGCGCGGAGTCTCACTCTTGCTTGGGAGTCCAGATGAGCTGGCGCGCAGGCCTGCCCCCAGGGCAGTGTTGGAGGCCGAGAGCTCAGATGGGGGTGGCAGCGAAGTGTCTTTCTGCATCTCTTCCTCGGGTGGGTGAAGGGAACTGGGTGCAGGGGCCTCCAGGATGGCGGCTAGAAGTCTCTCCTGGGTTGCTCCTCGGTGTGGGAGGTGCACCCCAGTTCCTGGTTCCCTGAGAGGCTTCCTGTAGGGCTCTGGCCCGAGCCTTGCCCTGGGTGGCCGGAAAGAGGACCAAGGTTGATCACCTACACTGGCCTTGGCAGACTGGTGCCTGAGGTGCAGGGGGTGGTAAGGTTATCTCTGTAGTGACCTCAGGGGGACATTGTGAGGCCACCAGAATCCTGTGAGGTCACAGTGGACCCACTGTTCCCCCTAGGTGGGGCAGAGGGGAGATACCACTGAGTGTGGGCATCTGGCATGCCAGGTAGCCTGGGAAGGAGGGCTGTGGCTGAGTCAGGCGGATGGACCCATGTGGTGTGTACTGCTCACCAGCTGATTTTAGGGTGCCCAAGACCCCAGTTTTAAACCCACCATTTTGACCCCACCATCTCAATTCATTGGGTTGAAGAACACAAAACTTTTTAGAATCGGTGTTATACCTACATTTTTGAATTTTTATGGGGAACAAATTTCCCAGCATGAACAGAAATTAATTCCTTGATCTATCTAACTCAATTTAATTCAATCAGCTTTTTTTTTTAAACAAAGTAATAAAAAGGATTTCCTTCTTTTCTGTTTTCATATTTATTTGGTAGAATTTTTTCCCCTATTGGGAACAGTGATTTTCTATGTAAATTTTGGATTTTCCTCCTCAATTTTTTTTGACCTGTGCCAAATTTGACCAATTATCTTCTGCCATTGAGAATATTCTCTTATGACTAGTTACTTTCCACCATGCCCAGCTTTCCTGAGTCAGTTTTCCAGCTCTGCTGATGTCAGGAAAATATGCTTCCACCATCAATTTTGAGTCAATAACCAGTTTTACCACGTGTGCGTGATATTAGCCCTTGCTGGTGTGGATTTTGTGTTGATTTATTTCTACAAAGTCCAATTTTATGCATTTTTCTTTTTGCTTGTTCGAGGAAATTGAAATTATCCAAAATAGTGAATCTGCTGCCTGTTTTTTACCTGCATCGGATTTTATTGGTCAGAACATCCTCCAGCCCAACGATCCTCTCCTGTGAGCTGTGTGCCAGAGGCAGGGCTCAAGGGGCTCTGTGTGTGTGTGTGTNAAGTTGCTCCCAGACAGCAGAAAACAAGCCCATGAGAATGTCAGATGAGAAGGAGGCTCAGCCTTCCTGATTGAGGAGGGCCTTGCTAATGGGTGTGACCGTCAGTTCATTCAGCCCCTCCTCGGGTTTCCAGCTCGGTGAGGGTGGAGACTGGTCCTAGCCTCAAGGAGACCAGGTCTCAGACACAGACAGGAAGTAAGGCTTAGTATCTGAGCTAAGCAATGCTGGGGGCAGTGTGGGGCAGGGTGGGAGAGGGTCAAGGTTTGAGGATCTAAAACATAAGCAGCCAAAGTCCACCAGGAAAAGAACTTGGGCAAAAGCTAGGAAAAGGTGGAGGAGGTAGGTTTGCCAGACTAAAATGAGGATAATGGGGAAGGGAGAGAGCATTAGAAGTGGAAACTGATTGCTGGAAGGGACCCAGGGGACCATCAGAATATAGAAACCACATAGAGCCCAGCAAACATGGCCTCTGAAGACCCATGCCACGGTGGACATCTAGTCATGTCGTAGTATCTCAGGAACTCTTACCACATGCCAGGCACTTTTCTGAACACCCAACCTGTATTTTCTCATTTAACCTCCACAGCAATCCTAGGAAGTAGGTTCTTTTATTATCCTCGTTTTACAGTTGAGGAAACTGAAGCACAGAGGGGTTAAGCAACTTGCAAAGGATACACAGGTTTGAACTCAGGATGTCTGCACCCAGAGCCTATGCCTCAGTCACTGGACACTGAGCTGGCACCGAAGAACTTCCTGTTTGTCCTCCTCCCCCATCGTGTATGTCTCCCTCCTGTGCCCCTAGCATCCAGATGGTCCACCATTGCACCATCCGTGGGAACACGGAGGAGCTGCGACAGATGGCATCTAGCCGAGAGGTGCCCAGGCCACTCTCTACCCTGCCTATGTTCAACGTGCACACAGGCGAGCGGCTGCCCCCGCAAGTGGACAGCGCTCAGGTGCCCCTCATACTGGACCAGCACTGAGGGCCAGCCCAGGTGGGTCCAGCTGGGCAGTGCCAGCCTCTTTCTGGGAATAATGCGGCTTCCATCTCAAAGCTGTCGCGGGGGGTTGGGGGATGGGAAGGGGCACACAGACCTGTCTGCCGCCCAGGGTAGTGGTGGGACGGTGTTCAGCAGTGCCAGGGGTGTGGCCCCCAGTGCCAAGCACTCAGAGTCCGAGGGTCAGGGTGAGGAAAGCGGGAGAACTCGGGCCTGGTTCTCACAGACTGCCGCTCTCTCTTCTCTTCGCTGCTCCTGTTCCAGCCCTGGCCTTGTCCTCCGTTCTCTCCCCACTCACAGAGCAGCCCATGACCGCACCCTTCTTCCTGACTCCCGTTCTTGGCCCCTGGACCCCAAGCTTGGAGGAAGGCGTGGGCGAGGGTGTCTGGGATCAGGACCCCCGGAATAAACACCTGCCACTCTGCTCGTCAGTTGCTGTGCGTTTGTCTCCGAAGCCTCCTTCCCAGCCCTCACTGCTTCTGCTTCCCTTTCTGCCTTGTGGACGCCCAGAGGTAACCTGGGGCTGCTGCCTGACCTCGAGACTCTTGACATTTTTACATTTCTCAAATTCTCTGTAAGCAAGAGGGAAGGACCTGCATGTGCAGCCTTAATATTGATCCTCACATGAACCCAATAGTCAGGGACAATTGGATCACTATCCCCATTTAACAGACAAGGAGAGGGAGAGCGTGACTTATCCAAGGTCACAGAGCAGGCAAGTGGCGGAGCTTGGATTCAGATCTGTTGCCTCCACCTCTCCCCTGCCTTTTGGAGGGCTGCGAGGTTCTGGAAGCAGGAGATCTGGGCTCTCACCCATTCAGATCCCCTGGAGGGAGGCCCCTTTGTAAGTCATAACCTAGATATGGAGAGGGGGTTAGGGTGCAGGACTCTTAATGCCCTGGATCAGAGACCTCTCTCGGTGGGCTCCTCAGGGACAGGGTCGAGGTCCACAGGACACTGCACAGCCTGGAGCCTTGTTGAGCTTGATGTCACCAGCTTAGCTTGGTCCCCATGTGAGCCCTGGAGAGCATGGCTGACCGGGAAGCAGCAGCAGCTTGTTCTTCCCAGGTGGCTGTAAGCAAAGCAGGCCAAGTCCTCTCCTGCCCTGCCATCAGAGCCACAGCCAGTCCCCCCTTGGGAGAGCAGGCTAGAGACGGCCCCGGAGGGGACCCAGATAAACAGTGGGAGGGAGGAGCAGGGTCTTTTGGCTCAGACCCCTGACCGAGGGGGCAGCTCTGAGACAGTCCAGACAAGGGGAAGCTCTGCCACTCTGAGGCCTCTATACCCCTTTCTGAGCTCCTCACACTAGGCCTGGGCCCCATCTACTATCCTGGAGCTGATGCTCAATCACCCCTTCTGTGTGTATTGTATGTATGTGTGTATGCATGTTGTATGTGTGTATGCATGTTATATGTGTGTGCGTGTGTGTGTGTGTGTGTAGGGAGCAGGTGGGGGGGACACATGGGATTTTTCTCTCACCTGGAGGCGAGAGACCAGCCTGGGGCTGAGGGGAAGCTGAACTAGCTGAGGCAGCCCCCAATCTAATAACGGTGCCCCGGGGCCCCTGAGGAGGGCTGAGTTTCTGAACACTGCGTCCTGCTTAAGAAATGTACAGGCAAAGGGGTCATGGGGGCCCAAGTTGCTCCGGGACTCCCCTCGCCTTTCTCTCGCTTCCCAGAATCCCCACCTTGGAAAAATATCCTGAGTTCATTCACTTCTCACAGCGTCCACGATGACTTTCCCAGGCCAGCTCCAGGATCTGGCTCCTGGACCCCCATAGCAGCCTCCCTGCCTCCTCCCTGACCCTTTTGTCTTACCTCCAGTACCAGTCAGGCCAGTTCTTTAAAAGGAAAAATCAAGGAGTCTCGCCCCTCTGCTGTCAACTTTTTCTCCATTGTCTTCCCGTGGCAGCAAGGGGAAAACCCAACGTCTTAGCCAGGCTTAGAGACCGCATGTATGCCTCTGACCTCATCATCCTAGCGCCCCATGCTTGCCTGCTCCAGCCACACTGCCTCCTAACACACCCCTGTGTCGGTGCCCTAGCCCCTGCTTTTCCCTCTGTTGGGACCCCTAGTCTCCTGTGTCCACAAAACTTCCCCTTAGTGCAGTCATTTTGGCTTCTCTGCAAATGGCAGGTCTCTAGAGAGGCCTTTCCCCTGCTCAGAGAGCGCTCTCCACTCCTGGCTCCAGGCCCATAGGATGTGCCCTGTATGAGCACCTTGTTGGGGTCAGCTTTGGCCTTGGGGTAAGCTTCAGGAGGGCAAGATTCTGTGCTCCCCCAGGGGCAGTGCCTGCACACAGTGGGTGCTCAGGAAAGTTGTGTGAAAGAATGTGTGAAGGGAAGCCATCAGGTCCAGCCGGTCAGAGTTCTTGAGTAGGTTGCTCCTCCTCTCTGGGCAAAGAGGGTAAGGTGAGCAAGGCTACTGCTAGAGCTTTTACCATTATCTTGTGGGTGTCCCCCTTCTCTGCTGGCCACCCTACACCCATTGGTTAGTTAAGCCCAGAAGCATCCATGGAGGCAGGAAGAGGCCCCAAGCCTCTTGAATACATGTGCTCAATAAACTCAAGGGCTCTTT
This sequence comes from Neotragus moschatus, assembly GCA_006410615.1. Lineage (NCBI taxonomy): Eukaryota > Metazoa > Chordata > Mammalia > Artiodactyla > Bovidae > Neotragus > Neotragus moschatus. The sequence continues at coordinate 11,727,628 of SJYA01002932.1, read as the reverse complement.
AGGCAACAACCCCCAATCACATGGACTCTGACTTTTCATTCACAATTTCCTCCTTTCCCCGGGGCCCCTCATCTGCCTGAAACCTGGAGCTGCACAGAATCTGCTCAGATTGGAGGCTCTGTGCAGTCAGCCTGCGGTTTGGGATGGTTCTTCCCTGCTCCCTGTCCGCTCTCCACCCCCATGAGGAGGCAGCCACTCTCTTACCCTGGACTCGTGTGCTTTTCCTGTTCGTCCCAGATGGGAGAGTCTGAGACCAGCCCCATACTTCTCTCTGCCTTGGGATCTTGGCAGTGCCTCCCTCCCAGCTCAGCTACCAGGAGCACATGGGAGCCTGGCTGCTGGCCGAGGAGGAAGTGGCCCAGACACAGCTGGGGGGATAGCGTGACTGAGGAGGACAGCGAGCTGTGCCTGGACGCAGATGCACGCAAGCCCCACTGCCCTGGCACTCAGCACCCCTTTACATATGCTGGGAGGGGCAAGATTCCACCTGGCAGTCACACCTCAGCCCCTCACCACCAAGGACAAATAGCTGCTCCTCCCTGAGATTCCATCTCCCTCCCTCCCTCATCTCCTCCAGGGTCATACCCACACTGCCCACGGGACCCCATGTCTCCACCTTCATCCCAAACACAGCTCTCACGTGTGACCTGCCTCTAGATGGCTCCTCACCACCTCTCGAACTGGTGAGAGGATCTTCTGCCAGCTGTGAGGACCCAGGAGCCCCTAAGCTGGCCTCAGCCCCTGCATCCACACTTCTTCCTTATTCTGGAGACATGTTCCTATGTACACATGTGTGCTCACACCTGCGCCCATTTTATGGAGACTCCCTTGGTGTATCTGCTGGGATTTGGAGCCAGAGTGAGCAGGGTTCCAATCACAGCTCAATTTACTCACAGACATTAATCACAACTGTTCTAGGGGCTTTTGTGAGAGTTTGGAAGAACTAGGCAAGTGCCTGGCATCTGGTAGCTCCCAAGAATGAAAACTTTATACAAGTACTCACATGATCACTCCAGAACCAGAGGTCTGTGAGGTCTCCTTGTCTCCTAAGACCCGAAATGGCTCAATTTCCATTCTACGGAGAGTTCAGGCAGGGCATTGGGGAGGAGCCTGAAGTTCGCCCTCTCCTAGGCTCTGACCTGCTGTCCATCCAATCCCGCCCTGTCTGCTAAGGCAGCTGCTGGCCACCTGTGGCCACCGAACACTTGAAATGTGGCTTCCAAACTGAGATATGCTGCAGATGGACTTCTGAAATGATAATATTTAGGGATATACTGGGTTAAATAAAATATCTTATTAAAATTAACATTCCGTTTCCTTTCATATGTTTAATACGGCTGCTAGAAAATGAAAAATTACATGTGGCTCACTTTTTACTTGTATTGGGCAGTGCTGGTTTCACGGTCCTACCTGTATCTCAAGTCCAGATTGACCCAGAGCCAAACCAGAACTCAGCCACTTTCCAGAACACCTGCTCCCTCCAGGCCTCTGTGTGCATTGGTTTTCGGAAGCCTCGAGGAGAGGGAGCGGTTTGCCTCACAGCAGAGAAGTCACCTAGCATTGACTATGTGGTGGCGTTCTCTTTCTAAAATGTGCTCTGGTCTCCACCCTACCCTATCTTCCTTTCCTCCCCTGCTGTTTTATGCAGAGCAAATCCCAGTCTCTCCATCACCCACGTGGCCTGGACTCACCTTCCTCCAGGCCTGGCCGTGCACATCCCCTGCAAAGCACTGGATTCTCCGTGAGTGTAAGGGCCTGATCACCCTCCGAGACAAAAGCCTTCCTTCTTCCAGGGTTTTTGCCTCCTGGTCCACGGACATCTCTCAGCTCTCACACCTGGAAGGGGATGCGGAGACACAGCTGCTGGCCCGCACTAAAGCCTCAGCAGCCCTGGACTCCAGGATGGTGGCCTCACTGCCCCCAGCTTCTCCTCATTCACCCCCCCACTCCTCCCTGCTCCATCATCTCCCTTTCACCGTCATCACACAGACAAACTCTCCGGTGGCCTCAATCATGTCTGCACACATGGCCCTTGTACGCAGATGCCCCCCGCCCCCGCTGTCCCTCACACACCCACACTGATGCAGGATCCCTTTGAACACTGAAGCATTTGGTCCCAGGTGAGTGCGTGCTTTCTCATTCACCCAGGGGACTGCAGGAACCCACCTCACTCCCTCTCCTCCTGCGGGTCTTGCTTTCAGAGCCCCATACTTGCTCGCGCAGCCCCCAGAGCAGCCCCCATACTTGCTCGCAGCCCCGTAATCAGCTCCACATGGCCCTGTGGGCGCCTGGCCTGAGGCTCCCACGCTCAGCTGGGAAGCCCCTCTCAACATCACCCAGCTCTGTCTTAAAGGCACCAGGGGAGCTGAGTGTTAAAGAGCCAGAAAGAAAAAGAGGGAAAATCCTCCACGTTTCAGTTATAGAAAGTCCTGCCAGGAGATGGGCTTGAGCCACAAAAAGGCCCCAGGATTCTGAAAGAAAGCAAAAAGTGAAAAATCCAAAGGTAGCCTCCTCTTTCTAGAATCTTTGGCCTAGATTTGATTGAAAAATCAGTTGCAGGAACATGACCCATTCCCTCACCGAAAAGCGAAGGTGAGTCCATGGAGCAGCAGGCGGAAAGGGCCGAGGTGCCTCCACGCGTGCGGGCAGTGGGTCTCGGGGAGCAGCTCTGAACAGCTGTATTTAGGCAGCTGTGATGTCAGCGGAGAGGAGGGCTTGAGTCTGGAATGTGATACAATGGCCCCTTTGTCCCCCTCCGCTCCTGCCCAGCATACACACTGGACCCACAGTCTGGCTCTAACGCACGTGACACAGGCGTGACTGCGCAGTGGGGCTGTCACCACGCCCTGACCAGCGGCGGTGTCACCTCGCCTGCCCTCATGCGTGCACGTGCATGCTGCAAGCACACGCACGCACCCACGTGTAGATCTGCGCACATGCAGGGAGAGGCCTAGTCCCCCTGCTTTGCGCAGAACTGTGCTGCTCAGCTCAGTAGCCGCAATCCATAGGTAGCTATTAAAGTTAAATACAATAAAATGAGAAATGGAGTCCTTCGGTGGCACGTCCTCTTGTGGAGCGCTCCATGGCCACGGTGGCTAGAGGCTACCATGTTGGTGGACAGCGAACGTCTCTCTTGTGGCCGCGAGCCCAGGCCTAGAAACTCTCGCTGCTGGTTGCTCGCACGTGGACCTGCGTGTGCTTGTCTTCTCACACTTGCTCACTCTTATCGGCAGTGATGCTCACACGCTACCCGCTCTCCTAAAAGGGCCGCCGCTTGACCTCACCTTCTCTTTCTTTAGCCTCCCCGGCGTCTACGCCCAGACCTGCGCCCAGCATTGCAGTACCTGGCCTCCAGCCTGCCTCGGCCAGCTCCACTTGACCTGGAGAGAATAACAGGTGAGAACAGCAAAGTACGACAGTGGCAAAAATGTCTGCTCTAAGGCTGAGCTGAATTCTGCAGACATGGAGAGCTTTGGAAACTCAAGTCAAACTCCGCTTGAGTTGGGCAGGAGAATGAGGGGACAAAGAGACATTTGAAATATAAGAAGGATCTGGAAGTTAAGAAGTGTGGTGCAACTGCTGGCGTGGCAAGTGTGAGCAGGGGAGGAGACAGTGAGAATGAACAAGGGGGCAGTGATCAGGCAAAGCCTTGGATGCCAGGCTTGGGTTGATTCTGGATCCCCTGTGGGGGCAGATGGAGATGGGGCCAAGATGGCCAAGGGCGCCAAGGAGCAGGTGGCCCAGGTGGATGGGTTCTGAGGCTGGCGTCAGGCCTGCATCGCCAGTCATTCACTGGATTGATCAGAGGATCATCCGGTAACTTGAGATCATTTGCATGTTGAATAAACTTTTGTTCAAAGCCACAATCTTTTGTCCTCTTTAAGCTAATTCTAGTACTCCACTATCCTGAAGGCGAGAGAAGTGCTAATGATGAATTATTAAAAGCCATAGTTAGCCATCATGACTATTTAATGACAGCCAAGGCAGACAATGGACTCTGAGGACTTGTCCACCTCTCTGTGGACCTGAAGGAGGGATGTGGGCCTTTCCTGCCCAAAGGTTTATGCCCTAAGAACTTGCAGGGGGCAGGGGTAGGGGGGTCTGTGGGATAGGGTAGCTGTCAACTTCTCCCCATCTCGAGGTCTCTGGGTGCCTGGTCTGCTTCAGAGTTCTGACTCCCTGGATCTGCTATGTCCCCACAGACTGCACACTGCTGTCCCTGTTCCCTGAGATTGGGGATCTGGTCAGGCACCTTCCCTGTGGGGGCCTCAGGCTCCCAGGCCAGCAGGAGGGGCGGGCAGAGGGTGAGGGAAAGGGGAAGGAGGGGAAAAGAAGGAGGAAGAGGAAGCAAGAATTTTAAAAAATGAGAAAGAACAGGCAGGAGGCAGGGGCTGGTCAAAATGAACTCCCCAGGCCAAGGCCCAAGTTCTAGGGACTTAGAAGGCTAAGAGAGATCTAGGACATGCCCAGCTGGTCAGGAAGGCCTATTGCCTTCTGGTAGCACCAGGAAAGGACTTGGACTGCAGCTCTCCAAGGCCCCAGGTGCTCCCTTTTCCTCCTGGGGAGCCCAGAAGAAGGAGCGGGAGGCACTGCTTCCTTTAGGTCTCCTCTGGCGCTCAGGGCAGCCTCAGCAACCCCTTCTCATTCAGTACTTCTGGATGCTCCCTTGGAGGAGCTCAGAGAGAGCAAGGAGGGAGAAGAGGCCAGGTGACTTTCTGCATTTGCCCAGGAAGACTCCCAGTTTCTCCTCCCTGCCCCACCCGCCTCCCACAACCATGGGCCTCCTGGTGCCCACCTCCCTGCTGAGGAAGTTCTCCCAAAACCCCCAACCCTGCAGGATGCCCCCAGCAATGGAAGGGGGCAGAAAGAGTTAATGATACTGATGAGCGTGGGCANGCCCAGGAAGACTCCCAGTTTCTCCTCCCTGCCCCACCCGCCTCCCACAACCATGGGCCTCCTGGTGCCCACCTCCCTGCTGAGGAAGTTCTCCCAAAACCCCCAACCCTGCAGGATGCCCCCAGCAATGGAAGGGGGCAGAAAGAGTTAATGATACTGATGAGCGTGGGCATGGGCCTGAGGTTTGGTCAGAGCAGGGCTGCACGGAGGTGTGTGTCTGTGGCTGCACAAAAGGGTTGCCTGTCTGGCGCTGTAAGGGACAAGAGGGAATGGGAGACGCACAAGGAAGATGGCAGGAGAAAACCGAAAGGGGGTAGGCCTAGGAAAAGCAAGAGGGACGGAGAGGGGCCGTCTAGGGTGCTAGAGGAGGAGGGGCAGGGAAGGGGCAGACACCGAAGAAGAGCCCACCCACCTCCCTCCCCAAGTCTCCCCTTCCCCAGCTCCTAGGAAGGAAATTAGGAGGCCACTGCAGATAGGTTTGGGTCATTTCCACATGCTTTATTCCAGCAATCAAAATAATTAAAAACATCTCAAATTATTATACACATACAAAATAGGTACAGAGTCTCTCGCTTCCTCCCACCCCTGGGGGAAAACTGCTTTGTGCTTTGGGAAACTGTGCTCTGAAACCCAGTGAGAGAAGTTGCAGGACAGGCTGAGAGGGAGGCCATGAGAACCGGATGCAGCTCCAGAAGGGGAGAGGGTTTCAGAGGAGGGAGAGGTGGGCAGCCAGAGGCAAGAGGCCTGAGGAGGTGAGAGGCGCCCAGGGGGATGAAGAGAGGCTGGAGAGTGAGCGGCGCTGGAGGCGGCACTCTCTCCCACATTAAATAGCACCTTTAGAAAATTCACATGAGTCCCCATCCACAAGGAAAAAAAAAAAACAAAGAATAAAAAAAGACTTTGAACAAAAAGGAACGTTTGCTGGCCTGAGGGGGGGGGGTGTTTCCACTTCCATAGCACCAGTGACTCCCTCCCCACCCCACCCCATCACAGAGATGTAGCACCTTTGATATAAAACGAGGGCGCCCTTCCACCCTGCCCCCATCCCGCCCCCATGCAGTTGCCTCGGTGACACACAAAGACAGGAACGAGGTAGTCTTTCAGCAATGCAATGACATGAGGAGCCGAGCAGTCTCTCCCACCCAGCCAGGTTGCGGGGGGAATGTCGCGCTTCCCAAATCCGATGTTTCTGCTCTGTCTTGGCCCCTCCTGACTTTCCTCCAGACCCGGTGTTGAAGGGCCAGTGGTCCCCCGGGCATGCTCCCCTCAAAAAACAAAGAGGGAGTGTTGCCGGGGCCACAGGGATGCCAGATGGTAAAGCTTCTTTGGCAGTCTGAGGACTCCAGGTCCCCCAGGCTTTGGGGGCTCTGGGTGAAGGGAGCGGGCTGGGAGTGTGGGTGTTTCAGCATTGCCTTTGGTTGCTGGGCAGACAATGCATTGTTTCCTGTGTCTTTTGGGGAGACTTAGATTTGGGGACTGGTGGAGGGGAGGCCCTAAGAAGGCATGGAGAAAGGAGCAGAAAGGGCAGTGCTGGGGTGTCATAAGCCCAACGGGCAGAAAAGGACTTACCCTCACGTGGGTCTTCAAGCAAGTGGACCAAGCTTCCTTTTTTTAAAAAGTTATTTATTTATTCTTTTTTTTTTTGGTAAGGTTGAATGCACTTTTGGTGTTTGGTCATGTTCAGTTGGCCAAAGATAAAAACTAAGTTTGAGAGATGAATGCAAAGGAAAAAAATATTTTCCAAAGTCCATGTGAAATTGTCTCCCATTTTTTGGCTTTTTGGGGGTTTCAGTTTGGGTTGTTTGTCTGTTTCCAGAGTCAGGGGCAAGTGGGTTGGGTGGGAGGGAGCCAGGTTGGGGTGGAAGGAGTTTACAGGAAGCAGACAGAGCCAATGTCGAAGCCGAATTCCTGGTCTGGGGCGCCAACGTCCAAGGGAGCCACATCGATGATGGGCAAGCGGGAGGTCTTGGTGGTTTTGTATTCGATCACTGTCTTGCCCCAGGCTCCGGTGTGACTCTGGGGTGAAGGGGAGACAATGGGAGAGGGGCGTCACCAAATGGCAGTGAGGGGGTGGGGGGACTAGGCCTGCCGGGAAAGCCGAAGACCAGCACAGGGGCCCTGCTGGACTCACCGTGCAGCCGTCGTAGGTGACGCTGTAGGTGAAGCGGCTGTTGCCCTCGGCCCGGATCTCGATCTCGTTGGAGCCCTGGAGGAGCAGGGCCTTCTTGAGGTTGCCGGTCTGCTGGTCCATGTAGGCCACGCTGTTCTTGCAGTGGTAGGTGATGTTCTGGGAGGCCTCGGTGGACATCAGGCGCAGGAAAGTCAGCTGGATGGCCACATCGGCAGGATCGGAGCCTTGGCCTCCATACTCGAACTGTGGGGGTGGCGGAACGAGGAGTGAATGGCTGTTTGAGCCCCCAGTCCTGGCCTCCCTCTCTGGACTCCTCCAAGGGCATCCCAGAGAACCCCACTTTCAGAGGTGGCATCCCCTGTCCCCCAGGCACCCTATGTCTGAGCCAGGATCAAGGTCCCCAGTCTCCTGTCTCCCAGCCCATCACACTGTCTCCCCTGTCTCCTCTCGCAGAGGTCTGGCCACCCAGGGCCTACCCTCAGGCCCTTCTGAGCCCTGGGCCAACCCGTCTCTGTTAAGACTGGCTACAAGGTCCAGCTCACGCACCTGGAATCCGCCGGTCATGCTCTCGCCGTACCAGACGTGCCTCTTGTCCTTGGGGTTCTTGCTGATGTACCAGTTCTTCTGGGCCACTTTGGGCTGAGTGGGGTACACACAGGTCTCACCGGTTTCCATGTTGCAGAAGACCTTAATGGCATCCAGGTTGCAGCCTTGGTTGGGGTCAATCCAGTATTCTCCTGGGGTGGGGCAAGGAGATATGGCATCAGGGGATGTGTGGGATGATGGCCCCTCAGGGCTCAGCCCCCTCGCGGCAAGAGGGGGACGCACAGCTGGGCTGGCCCTCACCGCTCTTCCAGTCGGGGTGGCACATCTTGAGGTCACGGCAGGTGCGGGCGGGGTTCTTGCGGCTGCCTTCAGGGCTCCGGATGTTCTCGATCTGCTGGCTTAGGCTCTTGAGGGTGGTGTCCACCTCGAGGTCACGGTCACGGACCACATTGGCATCATCAGCCCGGTAGTAGCGGCCACCATCGTGAGCCTTCTCTTGAGGTGGCTGGGGCAGGAAGCTCAAGTCGTAGCCGCCGCTGGGAGGACCGGGGGGACCAGGGGGTCCAGGAGGGCCGGGAGGACCCTGTGCAGAGAGGGAGGAGAGTGAGGATTGCTGGGGCTCGGTGCTTTCAGGGCTGGGGGGCCATGGGCAGGAAGGGAGGAGAGTGGGGATTGCTGGGGCTTGGTGCTTTCAGGGCTGGGAGGCCATGGGCAGGAAGGGAGGAGAGTGGGGATTGCTGGGGCTCGGTGCTTTCAGGGCTGGGGGACCATGGGCAGACAGGGTTGGGGGACTTACAGCAGGACCAGCATCACCAGTGCGACCTCGAGGCCCAGGGGGACCGATGGGGCCTGGGAGACCATTGAGTCCGTCTTTGCCAGGAGTACCAGCAGAGCCAGGGGGACCCTGCAGGGAGGACACTGGTTGGACAAAGCCTTCCAGAAAGCAGGGGCCCACTCCAGCTCTGGCAGAGATGTGCTTCTCTGGCAGAGAAGCCCATCTCCCACTTCGCTTGGCTCAGATTCCCCAGCCTTCTTACGGCTTATTCCCACGGAAACTGTGGGAGGAAGTGGGGAGGGAGAGGCCAAAGGCCGCATTAGGTTGTCCACAGACCCCATTCCTTTCTTTCCTCCCCTGCTCCAGACCCTTCTCCAGAGAGGCGAGGGGCCCAGGAAGAGCAGACAAACAGATGATACTCACGCGGGGACCAGCAGGACCAGAGGCTCCGGAAGGACCTTGCTCACCAGGAGAGCCCTGCAGGAGCAATGGGAAGGCAGTTCAGGCCAAGTGTAGGTCAGAGGCGGCCAGCAACAGCCCCCTGCCCCCAACCGCACGCTGGAAGCCTAGCCCCAGGGTGTCCATAGGCTGAGACCCCTCCCACGATCCCGCTTTGTGCACTCTTCACCCTCCTAGAAGCTACTTGGAAATGCCCATTGGTCTTCAGACCCCAGTTCCCACTAGCAAGGAGAAGGAAACTAAGGTAAAATGTCTTCCCCATCACACAGCAGGGCTTGGGGAGATGATGAAAGAAGACGCAATGTCAGCTCGGGGCTGGGGAGGGGCTGAGCATACTCACGGGAGGGCCAGGGGGACCCTGGAGACCGGAGAAGCCACGGTGACCCTTAATGCCTCTGTCGCCCTGTTCGCCTGTCTCACCCTTGTCACCTCGGGGGCCTTGGGGTCCCTAGAAGAGAGACGAGGACAGGCCGTCAGGTGAAAGTTCTGTTAGCACTGAGGGGGGTATAGTCCCCACCTGGTCAAGGGTTCTGAAGATGACGTAAGGGCCAGAGCAGGGCACTTACAGCGGGGCCACGGGCACCAACGGGGCCAATGGGACCAGCAGGACCAGCAGGACCCTAGGGAGAGCAGAGAGAGCATTAGATCCTGGTCAGAAGAGCCCGGCTCAGGGCTGGAACAGCCTGAGCTACAGATGAAATCTCCCCTTGGCCAAATCCCTTCACATCTGTTCCTGTCATATCCATCCCTCCTGACCCCAGGTGAATCTTCAAGCAGATTTAGGCTTTGTGTAAGCTGGGGCGAGCACCTGGGAACAAACCCCCTTCCTTGGGGGAAACAGGGTACTGGCTGGGGAGGGGCCTTGAGGCTGAGCGGTGGCTCAATATTTTTTTTTTTCTAATAAACATCCCAAACTGAGTTTGGAACAGAGAAAAGTTTACGGCAGGGCCAAGCAAAGAGAATGGTGGGGGGTGGGGGTTCAGGTTCAAAAAATCCAAACTCCTATGGCTCAGTTTTTTCAGGGAGACCAAGGGCCAGACACCTTGCAAGTCCTCCTCTCTTCCCCTGCCTAGGTGAAGTCAAGTGTCCACCTGCAGATCCCCCGGCAGGTCTGCAGAGTCCCTGGCCTGAGCAGAAGCAGCAAGCCAGGCCCAGCGACTTACAGTCTCACCACGATCACCGCTCTTGCCAGCAGGCCCGACAGGGCCGGGGGCACCGGGAGCACCAGGAGCACCAGGAGGTCCAGCAGGGCCGGTCTCACCACGGTCACCCTGAGAGGAGAAAGGGAAATCCAGTGAGCCGCAGCTGAAGCGGCCCGGTGGGAGCAGCTGTGGGGCTGTGGTCCTGGGTGCAGCCGTCTCACCTTGGCGCCGGGAGCACCGTCTCGTCCAGGGGATCCTTCAGCACCAGGAGCTCCCTGCAGTGGGGCGGGGAGGTGAACATCAGCCAAGGAGAGGGAGCCTCAGGCCAAGGCCCAAAGGGCCACAGTGATGGCACTGGTGTGGGGCTGGCGAGCACGCACCTCACGTCCAGACTCGCCAGGGGGTCCAGCNCGTCCAGGGGATCCTTCAGCACCAGGAGCTCCCTGCAGTGGGGCGGGGAGGTGAACATCAGCCAAGGAGAGGGAGCCTCAGGCCAAGGCCCAAAGGGCCACAGTGATGGCACTGGTGTGGGGCTGGCGAGCACGCACCTCACGTCCAGACTCGCCAGGGGGTCCAGCCAATCCAGGGGGGCCCATGGGGCCAGGGGGGCCACGTTCACCACTTGCTCCAGAAGGACCTTGTTTGCCGGGTTCACCCTGAGGGAGAAGAAAGAGTCAGGCCAGAGATGGGGTGGGAGAGGGCCCAACGGTCCCCCACACTTGCCCTTGCTGATCCTACCACCCCCATCCCGCACCCTCCAAGTCCTGCAGTGGTCCTGCCCCAAGGTAAGGGGGCACTCACAGAGGGGCCAGGAAGACCAGGGAAGCCTCTTTCTCCTCTCTGACCGGGCAGGCCGACCACACCACGCTGTCCAGCAATACCCTGAGGTCCAGGAGTGCCAGGAGCGCCCTGTAGGGGGGTGCAGACAAGGGTGAGACGACTCCCAGTGGCCAGGGACGACGCCCCCCAACTCTGGACCCCTCTGGAGGGGGCACTTACAGCAGGTCCGTCAGCACCAGGGGCTCCTTTCTCACCAGCGGGGCCAGGGGGACCAGGGGGACCGACTTCACCGGGACGCCCAGCGGGGCCAGTCTCACCACGGGGGCCTTTGCTGCCTTCTTTGCCAACAGGGCCAGGAGGGCCAGGGGGTCCAGCATTTCCCTGGATGGGGAAAATTACGACTGTCAGAGTCCAGCAGATTCTGGAGCATGCCTGAGGCCTCAGTCAGGTGTCCCACACCTTCCCAGACCAGTGGGGTCTTCACCACGGACACTTACAGAGGGGCCGGGGGGACCGACTCGGCCAGCAGCACCTGGGAAACCAGTAGCACCCTGGAGAAGAGGACAAAGAAGTGATCAGAGGGAGAACAGCCCCTCACCCGGCCCAGCTGCCCCACCTGCAAACGCTGCCTGGGGGAAGCTTCAGCGGAGAGGCAGAGTGGGTACTCACAGGGGGACCAGCACTGCCACGAGCACCTTTGGGTCCGGGAGCACCAACGTTACCCTGGAGGAGAACACAGAGGCATCAAGGCTGGGCCATCCTGGGTCCAGCCTGTTGGCAGCTTGGGCCTAAACAGTGAGATACTCACAATGGGGCCAGGGGGTCCAGCAGGTCCAGCAGGGCCGGGGGGACCAGCGTCACCTTTAGCACCAGCATCACCAGGTTCACCTTTAGCACCAGGTTGGCCATCAGCACCCTGGGAGAGGAGGGAGTGTGGTGAGTGGAGGAGAGGTCTGTGCTCATCCAGGAAGTCAGCCTAGGGGGCACCGGAACTCCAGGCAGGAAGACGCTTCCAATGGGAGACAATCTCCCCTCCACCCGCCTCTAAAACCGGCCAACACTTCTGTCCTCATTCAATCACCCAAGGCCCCAGGTCCTAGTTGGGGATGGAAGATAAAAAGGATCTTGGTACTCACAGGGGGGCCAGCGAAGCCAGCAGGGCCGGGGGGACCAGGCTCACCACGGTCGCCCTAGAAGAAAAGGAGGCAAATTGAGAGAGGCCCTGATTCAGGGGAAGGCAGGTGGGGATGGGCAGGAGGGTGGGGAGGAGGGCCTGAGGAGCACTGTCCAGGGACCAGAGCAAGTGGGAGCTAAGGTGAGAAGGGACGGAGAGAGGGCTGGGGGGCACATGGAGAGAAGTGCCAGGTACGGGGCCTTAGCCAGGTCTTCTGTACTTACGGGGGCGCCACGAGCTCCAGTGGGACCGGCTGGGCCACTAGGACCAGTTTCACCCTGGAAGGAAGGGACAAGAGGCTCAGGATCAGGGTGCCACGCTGAATACTCCTGCCCGATGACCCCAGGAGAGTCCTCCTCCCTCCTAGTCTCCCCACCGTTGGGTCGCCAGGTTGGAGAGGCAGGAGCTGCCTCCCCAGCAGAGCCGTGCCCAAGCTCACAAGGGAAGCTGTGTGTTAGGGAAGAAGGTGAGAAGGGGGCCATCTCACCTTGTCACCAGGGGCACCAGCGGGGCCAGGAGGACCGATGGGACCAGTCAGACCACGGACGCCATCTTTGCCAGGAGCACCATCAGCACCTTTGGGACCAGCATCCCCCTAAAGATACAGGAAAGCCTGAGACTTCCGGCGTGGGGCAAGGAGGTGACCTTCAGCATCCTGCTTGTGTCTGGGACCCCTCCCCAGCTTATGTTTGCCCTGCCCCCACACGTGCAAAGAACACAAGAACTTTCAAGGGAAAGACGCCTGTGTGGGGATTCCCAGGAAAGACCTGGGTTCCATCCCTGGGTCAGCAAGATCCCCCGGAGAAGGAAACAGCAACCCACTCCAGTATTCTTGCCTGGGAAATCCCATGGATAGAGAAGCCTGGTGAGCTCCAGTCCAGGGGTTGGAAAGAGGTGGACACGACTGAGCGACTAACACTTTAGGCTAAGAAGCTCCCAAATAAGGGATCCCTAGTCTAGGAGGCACCCACTACTGCTTGTCGCCATGGTAACACATGGGAAGGGAAGGCCTGAACTATAGGCAGATGGTAACCAAGAGGCCGGAGAAGGAGGACTAAGAAGAGGAAAACACCCCAGGGAGGGGAAAGAAAGATGCTGAGGGATTCAAAGCAGAGAGAGATGGGAACTACACAAGGCCCGAGGGAGGGGAGTTCAACTTACTCGGTCACCCTTAGGGCCTGGAAGACCAGCTGCACCTCGTTCACCAGGCATTCCTTGAAGGCCAGGGGCACCCTGGCTACCAGGGGCTCCAGGGGCACCGGCATCACCCTATGTGACAACCAATAAGACTGGAGTGAGACTTGGGATCTCAGAGCTAGGTCTAGGTCATAACTTTGAGCCTCCTCTTAATTCCTCCCAGGCTTGGTCCTGAGGCCAAAGACAGGCACTAGCTAAGAGAAAAGGCTCACAGCCCAGAACTTCAGGCTGCACATGGACCCTACCCTAGTCTTGTCCCTCCACCCCTCCCCAGCATCTAACTGGCTGTGGTCCCAGCCAGGCGGCCCTCGCCACTAGAAGGGTGAGACCTGGTCCCCGCGCTGCCCTTACCTTAGCACCATCGTTGCCAGGGGCACCATTGGCCCCACGGGGACCTGCAGGACCGGGCGGCCCTTGCACACCACGCTCGCCGGGGAAACCTCTCTCGCCCTGGAAGGGAAGGACAGCGTATGTGACGGTGGCTCCAGAAAGAGGCCCAGGTGCAGGGCATCTCTGTGATGCAGGAAGAGGCTCTACTTACTCTTGCTCCAGAGGGGCCGGGGGCACCAAGGTCTCCAGGAACACCCTGAGGGGGAGTGAGGGAGAGACAGTGAGCAAAACCCACCTTGGCCCTCCCCACTAGAAAACATTCTTGCCCACCTGGGAGCTAGCCCTTAGAGTCTGTGATTAGAGACCAACCCCTTCTGAGCACTGAACTGGGATTATCCTTCCTCAGGATGTGGCACCTTTCCTGAACCTGAGGTTGAGGGAAAGCCAGAGTATTCCAGCAGCTCTAAAAAGAAGTCATCCAGACCTGCAGCCATGCAGCGCCCTCCCAATCCTAGCATGCAGGGGTGCAGCTCTGTGCTCCCCTCTGTGTGGCGCCCTTCACGATGGGAAGCCCTTCCTTAAGTCTAGCCTTGCTCCTCTAGCCGATGGCTGTGTGCTTAGCTAGGAGGGCTGGACTCTCCCTCTGTATTGCCTGCATGCCCCGTCTCTTCAGCCAGCTGTTACACCTTACCTGTTCACCAGGTTTGCCTGCTTCACCAGGAGGACCAGCAGGGCCAGGGAGACCCTGTGGGTGGGAAATGGGGGAGGGAAGAATGGGCTTAGAATCTGGAAGAAGTGTTCCTCACACCCCTCTCCCAATACCCTGACAGCGTGAGACCTCACCTGGAATCCAGGGGAGCCAGCAGGGCCTTGTTCACCTCTCTCGCCAGCGGGGCCCTGCATGGAGGGAATGTTGTGCTCATGCAAAGTCCTGGAGAAGGGGGCAGGGGGCTGGCTCCCCTTTCCTGCCCCACAGCGTCCCCCTCCCTAGGCCTCCCTATTGGGGACACTCACAGCAGGTCCTGGGGGTCCCTGAGCTCCAGCTTCTCCGTCTTTGCCAGCAGGACCCTGGGGAGAGAGTAAAAAAGGGGTTAGAGTGGTGAGGTGGGTGGGCAGCTGAGGAAGACAGCACAGGTGAGGGGCCTGGAGCTGGGGGTCCTGATGCCCTAGGGATGGGCTGGAGTCTCATGTCCCTTCTGCAGGATCTAGGGATCCGACATGGGCAGGAAAGCGACAGGGACCAAAAGGAGATACTTACAACAGCACCAGGGGGTCCAGGAACACCTCGCTCTCCAGCTTTTCCAGGCTCTCCCTGGGGAAAGAGAGGTAGGGTTGAGGGAGTTGAAGTGGGCAACCAGGCCTCCTGGGTCCCTCCTGTTTACTTTGAGTGGAATTTTTAAGGAGCTTTTTCATCTATCAGCTCTGGCCCCTGAGGAAGGCCTCTGTTGGCTTGACTGCTCCATCTTTTGGCCTCTCCCTGAGCCCTGTCCTCCCAGACAACCTGCCCCTTAGGCTCCTCTCTCACCCACTTCCCTTTCTTCTCCCCATCGTATGCCTTCGGACACCTGAGCTCTGAAGGGCTTTCATTACTTTGAAATCTCCTTTTGAGCCTCAGAGAACTCACCAAGATTTGGGGATGACTATCATGTAAAAGGCCCATCCTATCCCCAAGTGTGTGGGGTGGGGAGCGGGCAGCAACGCTTATCTCCAGGGATAGAGAAACGGTAGTGAAGCCAAGGGGAGGTCTCTCACTTTATGGAGCAGGGAAACTGAGGTCCAGAGGCGGGCAGTAAGTGGCCCGAGGCCACATAGCAAGCCAGTGGCTGAGCTGGGCCCAGACCCTGGACTCTTCCCCCAACGCCTACCCTCGCCTCAAGTGTGTATACCCTTCTAATACAACTCCCTGAATACTTACAGCAGCACCTTTAGGTCCAGGGAAACCCATCACGCCAGCCTGACCACGGGCACCGGGAGGGCCTGGGGGTCCAGGGCGGCCATCTTGACCGGCGGGACCCTGAGGATGGAAGGGACACGAGCAGAGGTGAGGGCAGAGGGTGGAGGTCAGGAGGAGGACAGGGGCCTGGAGGAGGGATACTTACAGGGGGGCCAGTTTTGCCATCAGGACCCGGGCTGCCAGGGCTTCCAGTCAGACCCTGAGGGGGAGGCAGACAGGTGTGAGTGGAGTGGAGGACACAGTTGATGGGAGAGGGGCGGTAGGAAGGTGTAGGCCGGGGGGAGAACATTCCAGAAGGCAGATCTGTGGTCCTGCTCCAGAGCCCACACAGGACGGGCAGGGTCCTGGGCCACTAACAGGCAACAATAAATTCGCTGGGCAGAGTGCTGGAGTCTCACCTTGGCACCAGGCAGACCAGCTTCACCGGGGCGACCAGCTTCACCAGGAGACCCTTTGGGGCCAGCAGGGCCAGGAGCACCGCGCTCACCAGCAGGACCCTGGTTGGGAGAGTCACAGCAACAATTAGGGTCTCAAGTCGGGGCCCCTTCATCGTGGGCTGGCATGCTCCTCCTCCTGGGCCATGGGGCTGGGTGCTGTGAGGGGCACTGGTGGTAGTGGGAAGGTCAAGGTGAGCTGAGCCTGACAAGGCCGGCAGCCCCAGCGTGGGCACTAATGGACTGGGCGGTGGGGCTGGGAGGGGGCTGACTACATCCAGGAGAGGAAGGTAATGGCCAGGGAGCAGCAGGGTCAGCCTCACAGTCGTGAAGAGAGGTTTACCTTGGGACCAGCAACACCGTCGGCGCCAGGGAAACCACGGCTTCCAGGTCCGCCCTGGGAGAGGAGAGGAGGTCAGTGAGCTCAGACACGTGGGCACCAGCTCGGCACTGGGGTGAAGAAGGGGGCACTTACTCGCTCGCCAGGGGGTCCAGGCAGGCCAGCAGGTCCAGGTTCACCTCGGGCTCCTCGCTTTCCTTCTTCCCCAGCAGGGCCAGGGGGGCCTTGAATACCAGTGGGACCCTGGAGAGGGCGGAGAGGAGGGGGCAGCCTACAGTGAGGGGCTGTCCTGGTGCCAGCTTCAGAGTTGTCTGAGGCTGGGTCTCCAGCACCGGGGTTCCCTCTCCTCCCCGGGCCACACCCAGGGGCTCCAGACGGAGCTGCGAGAGGACTTACGGGCTCTCCCTTGGCGCCAGTGTCGCCCTTGTTGCCAGGAGCGCCGGGTTCACCCTGAGTAGGGGGAGAAGATGAGTGGAGAATGGGTACAGTGCTCAGTTGGCCTGGCCCATCATGCTTCCCAGACAAGGGCCTCAGATCAGCATAGGAGGTGGGACAGGAAAGAGATCGATACTTACGCTGTTACCCTTGGGACCAGGGGGGCCACTGGGGCCCTGGGGTCCAGAGGGGCCTCGGGCACCAGGGAAGCCAGGAGCACCAGCAATACCAGGAGCGCCCTGAGGGAGGCAGAACAAATTGAGCCCAGGAGTGGAGGGCACAGGGCAGGTGGAAAGTGGGTACCAGGGGCGACTCTGAAACCTGCAGGATACTTACATTGGCACCTTTAGCACCAGGCTGTCCATCAGCACCAGGGTTGCCCTGTGACACAGAGAGAGGTGGGTGAGTGAAAGGCAAGGACTCTGAGTTAGGGAGGAGCATGGGAGCACTGAGGAAGTGATACTTACAGCAGGGCCAGCAGCACCAGCAGGGCCAGGGGGGCCAGGCTCACCACGTACACCCTGGGGACCTTCAGAACCTCGGGGTCCTTGGGGACCAGCTTCACCCTGGATTGGAAGAAAAGATATGCCAGAAGTCACCCTGGGAACTCAGCCTCACCTCCAGATGGCAAGGGGTGAAGGGCCAGGACAGGAGACGAAGAGTCATGACTCTTAAGATCAGAGAAGAGACCCCC
>SJYA01002932.1:11655636-11686346 GCA_006410615.1 Neotragus moschatus | reverse complement strand
GCCGAACCCCCCCCCCCCATGCCCCGCCCACCCCCGCCTGGCTTTCCACTGCTGAGCCTCAGTTTCCCAATTTGCAAAATAGGAGTCTGGACCAAAAAAGTCCCCGCTGGTGAAGTTGGTCTCTGATTCTCTCTCTTCCCAGTCAGACACTCAGGCACTGATACACGCACTCACCTGTACCCCTGATTCATGTTCTCTCTCTCACACACACACCCACTCACAGCTCCGGCATTCTCCCTTTTGCACGCACCTGGCCCCCTGTTCACTTGGGTGCTGCAGATCCCTGCATCTTCTCGGACAGCCACTTTCTTCCCTCACCCCCATCACACTGCCCCTTGCCTTGCCACCCCTTTACATTCTCTGTTCCTGAGGTCACTGGCAGGGCAAGGGCAAGAAGAAGCAGCGGGATGTGAGAGTTGAACCTCAGACCTCTGACCCTGCCAAAGAGCACTCTCACCACCTCTCAGGCCCCTCGGCTGAGGGTTCTGAGTGTTCTGAGGTTCTGTGGGAAGGAGGATGGGGTGGGGAGAGGAGGAGCGTAGCAGAGAGTGGCTCCTTCCCCACCCCCAACCCCGTCCCCAGCTGAGCTTTATTAACATTCACTTTCAAAAGCGTCTGTCCATCCTGGAGCGTCCCTGGAAGTGTGATTATTTTTGCAGCTTGCACTGGCCGGGTTGCCCCAGGCTGCACCCTTCTAGGAACTCCTGCCTGAGGGAGACTGGTCAGAGCTCAGAAAGGACTGTTCCAGGGGATGAGCTATNTATTAACATTCACTTTCAAAAGCGTCTGTCCATCCTGGAGCGTCCCTGGAAGTGTGATTATTTTTGCAGCTTGCACTGGCCGGGTTGCCCCAGGCTGCACCCTTCTAGGAACTCCTGCCTGAGGGAGACTGGTCAGAGCTCAGAAAGGACTGTTCCAGGGGATGAGCTATCTGTTGGCCAGAAAAGGCGTGGGAACTGTGAGGCAGAGCACACCCCTCAGACCCAGCCCTACTCTGTACCAGGCCATGCCATAATCACACATTTGAACTAGCATTCTCCTCATAAAACCCTCCCAGGTGGGTTCAGTTATTGCCTCCAATTTCAGAAGAAGAAAGAGAAGCACAGAGAGCCCGAGTCAGTTGCCTGAAGTCACCAAAGCTTGGGCACGCACCAAAGCTTGAAAGTGGCTGAGCAGGGATTCAGACTCAGGCAGCCTGGCTCCAGAGCTCACAAACTTAACCACTATTCTCCACAGGTCCAAGAGACCCAGAGTGGATGCCAAGGGGTGCTCTCCCCAGTGTGAAGAGTGGGGTTTTTTTTTTTTTGCACAAACACACACACTCCATCTATGTACATGTAGACTAAAGATCATAGCATCCCATAGCTGGAAGTGGACCACTGGACCATCACAGCTGGAATGTACCCTATCAGTGCCATCTCCCTCCCTCTGCTGGGGAACTGTTGAGTGGTGACCACACTGCAGGGATCATCCAACCTAATCCTCAAGGCAGCTCTAGGAAGTCAGTCTTAATATCTCTGTTTTACAGATAGGAGAGGTGAGACGCAGAAGGGTCAAGGAATTGCCCCAAACCCCCTCCTAGAGCTGAGAGGGAACCCACGTGCTCCAACAGCCAAATCAGGCTTTTTTTTTTTTTGTTAATCACCCCCTGCCCAGTACTATGTGGAAGATGAGGGCTATGTCAACTCTCACTCTCCTTTCTTCCCAGAGAGCACCCTCCCCAGTGAGCTAGGACTCGTGGATCTTGGTTCTGGTTTGTATCTGACATCTTGTGAGGGAAAATCCTGAGGTCGTGCCAAAGCCTGGATGGGAGCTCAGAGGTAGGGAGACGCCAGTGGAGTAGGCCAGAAGGGGTGTGGGGGGAGAGGCTGGGTTGAGTTGGGGGGCAGGGCTGAGGGTGGGGACATTGCTGTTTCTGCCCCATTTTGGTTTTCTGTCTATTCTGTACTAGCTCAGATCTTCTCCTGGCATCTCTGGCTGATTTTCTCCATATCTGTCTCTCTGTCTCCTTCTGTCTCCTGTCTTCCCTGTCCTTTCACTGCTTGTCAGCTGCTGTCAGGCACTGTGGAGACAATGGATGGGGGACTTGGGCACCCACCATCAGGGTGGACATCTATGTCTGAGCTGGGCTCACTTCTGGGGGACCCATCAGCTCTGTCCCAGGACACTTCCTACTGGCCTTCTCTCTGAAAAAGACCACAGCAGTCTTCTCCTCAAGCCTTCCTCCCAAACTCTTCCTGTCCACTGTCCAAAAACCAGTCTCGATATCATATCTGCATGTCAGAGAGGAGACCTGCTTCCCCTTCATCCTGGGGCAAGAAGCTGTCCCTCCCATCAGAGTGTCTCTGATGTATATCTCCTTGTCCAGACTTATGGCTCCCTGAGGACAGGGACCATGTTTCTCCCTAAGATTGGGGTTCCTTGAGGATATAACCCGGGTTTTCTTTATCAGTTGCTCATAGGTGTTGGAGGTTGCCAAGGAAGAAAGGATGGAATGATTTTGCTCATAAATTTGAAATGCAAAATTGATTAAGATTTTTTACTGCAATCCCATTATGTTCTTAACTGTCACATTCTTCAGCACTGTCCATGATATAAGGTTTGAATTTGCTTGATCAATCTTGGCAGTTTATCTCAGGTGATGTATTTTTAGGATCCTGTAGGGTTTTTGGTTTTGAATTTGTGATGTATAGTGTCCTCAACTCAAGAAGTCAATGGTTCAGTGGAACTACAGGTAACTTTGTTCTCTGTTTTCCAAGTCTCCTAAAAATGTGTTATCATAGTTTCATAATTTAAAAAATAAAAAGGAAAGGGGGAAAAAGAGAAGTCAATGGTTCAAAAGTGGCTTATTAAAGCTGAAGAACCGTGATGAACGTAGTAACCNCCTTCTCCAATGCATGAAAGTGAAAAGTGAAAGGGAAGTCGCTCAGACGTGTCCCTTAGCGACCCCATGGACTGTAGCCCACCAGGCTCCTCCGTCCATGGGATTTTCCAGGCAAGAGTACTGGAGTGGGGTGCCCTTGCCTTCTCCGAATATGCCTTTTTAGTCTCTTTCAATTTGGAGGGAGACTATATTGAAAATAGTCCTTCCTTGGCAGTCTTGACTTTGTAAATTTTGAAGTGTATGGGCCAGCGATTTTGTAGAGTATCTCTCAATTTGGGTTTGTCTGATGTTTTCTCATGATTAAATTCAAGGTATGTATTTGGGGCAGGAAAATTACAGAAGAGATGCTATATTCTCACTGTATCTTACCAGGTGATGCACTATTTCTATTTGTCCCGTTACCAATTTTGTTAATTTTGATCTTTTAATTAAGATAGTGTCTACCACATTTATCTACTGTTAAGGTACTTCTTTTCCCATTGTAATTAATGTTTTTGATGGAAGATACTTTGTAAAATACAGTGTAAAGTCTTATCCTTCATGCAACTTGGGCCTATTAATTTTAGCATCCATCGATATTGCTTAGATGAAATATCTCATATTATGATAGCTGCCAAATGTTGATGAACTAATTCTATCATTGCTTTTTTCATTCTACTCAATGGAAAAACTTTGTCTTTCTTTCTTTATAATCAATATTAAGATTATTATCTATTTTGGTGCTCAAATAGTCCAGGTTCTGCAAGTGGGAGCTCTTACAATGCNTTAGATGAAGTATCTCATATTATGATAGCTGCCAAATGTTGATGAACTAATTCTATCATTGCTTTTTTCATTCTACTCAATGGAAAAACTTTGTCTTTCTTTCTTTATAATCAATATTAAGATTATTATCTATTTTGGTGCTCAAATAGTCCAGGTTCTGCAAGTGGGAGCTCTTACAATGCCCTTTTGATGCATATATGTGTACACTTCTGTTGAATATGTACTCAAGAGTGGAACTCAAGTTAGATAGATTATAGGGAGTGCATATGTTTAGCTTTAATAGTAAGTGATCAGACATTTACAGTATGAGAGTTCCAGTGGCCACATCATTGTCAACACTTAGTATTGCCAGTCTTTTTAATTTTAGTCATTCTGGTGAATGTGTAGTGTTATATCATTGTGGTACTCATTTAAATTTCTCTAACTATGTTGAATACTTTTTCAGGCACTTATTTTATATTTGTATATTTTCTGTTATGAAAAGGATGGGAAATGTTTATACATATTTTAAAAATTGACTTGGCTTTTTCTTTTCTTTTGCGGGATAATTTTAATATATTCTGGATATAAGACCTCAGTCAGGTACATGCATCGAAGATATTTTTCCCTCTGTGGCTTGCCTTTTCACTCGGTGCTATCTTTTGATAAGTAAAGTCTTTAATTTTACTGAAGCACAATTTATTAATCTTTTCCTACCGCTAGTTATGTGAGCGTGTTGTTGAAGAATTCTTTGCCCAGGGACTTCCCCGGTGGTACTGAGGATAGGAATCGCCTGCCAGTGCACAGGACACGGGTTTGATCCCTGGACAGGAAGATTTGACACGCAGTGGAGCAGCTAAGCCTGTCACAATCACTGAGCCCATGCTCTGGAGCCCACGAGGTGCAACTACTGAGCCTGTGCGCCTACAGCCCGTGCTCTGCAACAGAGAAGCCACTGTAAAGGAAAGCCTGTGCACCACAAGGAAAGGAAAGCCTGTGCACCACAAGAAAGGGAAAGCCTGTGCAGCAATGAAGATCCAGCCCAACCAAAAATACAAATAGAATAAAAATTCTTTGCCTAATTTCAAAGTGACGAACTTATTTTCTTCCGTTATTCTCCATTTTTTTTCTTCTAGAAGACTTCTTTTTCTTTTGCTGTTCACATAGAGTTTTTTAGATGTGGCTTTAAGTTTTAACAAAGATGTCTATGTACATGATTTAAGAGGCAAAAAATTTACAAGGTGTGTAAAGAAAAGGAGCAGTCCTGTACCTCTCACACTTAATTCCCTGCAGCCCAGAGCCAGTGATTTTCAATGCCATCAGCTGATATTTTTGAGAGATTCTCCATATCTCTAAATAACACATTTTGTTGCCAGTTCTTGATTTTTCAGTTTTGGGTATTCTCTTTTGACTTCCCCATATGGAAGATGAGGATTTAATTTTCTTCAACTCCTCACTTCTGTCATTCTGTCACGCTTTCAGTCCCACTAATTTCTCAGTCGGAGAAGGCAGTGGCACCCCACTCCAGTACGCTTGCCTGGAAAATCCCATGGATGGAGAAGCCTGGTAGGCTGCAGTCCATGGGGTCGCTAAGTCGGACATGACTGAGCGAATTCACTTTCACCTTTCGCTTTCATGCATTGGAGAAGGAAATGGCAACCCACTCCAGTGTTCTTGCCTGGAGAATCCCAGGGATGGGGGAGCCTGGTGGGCTTCCGTCTACAGGGTCTCACAGAGTTGGACACGACTGAAGTGACTTAGCAATAGCAATTGCAGGTTAAATGTTAATTTCAGCTCAATGTTTACCCTATTACGATTGTGCAGTTGTTATTGGTGTCTGAGGTGTGTAATGTACTATGATCTTTTCTTTTTATTCTCCTGGAGTTAATCTTATTTTGTTGTTGCTGAGGCTCATTTACTTTTCTAGGTAATGATCACTATTTCAACCCATTCAAGTCCAAATTCCCTGTCAAGACAATCAGGCACATCAGATATTATGTCAGTTTCTGTTTCTTGATGCAATCTCTTCTGCAGACCTTTCACCTACCCTAACCCTGAGTAATTGTGCTCTAGCCCCAGTGAACAGCTCTTACTCTGGAATCTCTTTTCACCATCCACCTTTATTGTCATTCAGTCGCTCAGTCGTGTCTGACTCTTTGCGACCCCATGGACTGCAGAGTTCTCTGTCCCTCACGAACTCCCAGAGCTTGCTCAAACTCATGTCCATTGAGTCGGTGATGCCATCCAACCATCTCATCCTCTGTCATACCCTTCTCCTACTGCCTTCAATCTTTCCCAGCATCAGGATCTTTTCCAACGAGTCAACTCTTTGCATCAGGTGGCCAAAGTATTGGAGCTTCAGTTTCAGCATCAGTCCTTCCTTCCAATGACCATTCAGGATTGTTTTCCTTTAGAATTGGCTGATTTGATCTCCTTGGTGTCCAAGGGACCCTCAGGAGTCTTCTCCAGCACCACAGTTCGAAGGCATCAGTTTTTCAGTGTGCAGCCTTTTTTATTGGCCAACTCTCACATCCACACATGACTATTGGAAAAACCATAGCTTTGATTATATGGCCCTTTGTTGACAAAGTGATGTCTCTGTTTTTAATACACTGTCTAGGTTTGTCATAACTTTTCTTCCAAGGAGCAAGTGTCTTTTATTTCACCATCCACAGTGACTTTGGAGCCCAAGAAAAGAAAGTCTGTCACTGTTTCCATTGTTTTCCCCATCTATTTGCGATAAAGTGATGGGACCAGATACCATGATCTTAGTTTTTTGAATGTTGAGTTTTAAGCCAGCTTTTTCACTCTCCTCTTTCACCTTCATCAAGAGGCTCTTTAGTTCCTCTTCGATTTCTGCCATAAGGGTGGTGTCATCTGTATATCAGAGGTTATTTATATTTCTTCCGGCAAGATAAATTCCAGCTTGTGCTTCACCCATCCTGGCATTTCACATGATGTATTCTGCATATAAGTTAAATAAGCAGGGTGACGATATATAGCCTTGATGAACCCCTTTCCCAGTTTTGAATCAGTCCATTGTTCCATGTCTGGTTCTAACTGTTGCTTCTTGACCTGCATACAGATTTCTCAGGAGGCAGGTCAGGTGGTCTGGTATTCCCATCTCTTTCAGAATTTTCCACAGTTTGTTGTGATCCACACAGTGATAGGCTTTAGCATAGTCAATGAAACAGAAGTAGGTGTTTTTCTGGAATTCTCTTGCTTTTTCTATGATCAAACGGATGTTAGCAAGTTGATCGCTGGTTCCTCTGCCTTTTCTAAATCAAGTTTGTAGATCTAGAAGTTCTCGATTCACATACTGTTGGAAGTCTAGCTTGAAGCATTTTGAGTATTACTTTGCTGACATGTAAAATAAGTGCAATTGTGTGGTAGTCTGAATATTCTTTAGCATTGCTCTTCTTTGTGATTGGAGTGAAAACTGGCCTTTTCCAGTCCTGTGGCCACTGATGAGTTTTCCAAAATTGTTGGCATATTGAGTGCAGCACTTTAACAGCATCATCTTTTAGGATTTGAAACAGCTCAGCTGGAATTCCATCACTTCCACTAGCTTAGTTTGTAGTTATGCTTTCTAAGACCTGCTTGACTTCGCACTCCAGGATGTCTGGCTCTGTGTGAGTGACCACACCATCGTGGTTGTCCAGTCACTAAGACCTTTCTTATATAGTTCTTCAGTGTATTCTTGCCACTTCTTCTTAATCACTTCTGCCTCTATTAGATCCTTACCATTTCTGTCCTTTATTGTGCTCTGTTGAATGAAATATTCCCTTGATATCTCTAATTTCCTTGAATAAATCTCTAGTCTTTCCTATTCTATTGTTTTCCTCTATTTCTTTGCATTGTTCACTTAAGAACGTTTTCTTGTCTCTCCTTGTATTCTCTGGAACTCTGTGTTCAGATGGATATATATTTCTTTTTCTCCTTTGCCTTTTGCTTCTCTTTTCTCAGCTCTCTGTAAATCCTCCTGAAACAAGCATTTTACTTTTTGCATTTCTTTTTCTTGGGGATGCTTTTGATCACTGCCTCCTTACGATGTTAAGAAGTTCCATCCACAGTTCTTCAGGCACTCTGTCTATCAGATCTAATCCTTTGAATCTATTTCTCACTTCTACTGTATAAAATAAGGGATTTGATTTAGGTCATACCTGAATGGCCTAGTTGTTTTTCCTAAGTACTTCAATTTAAGTCTGAATTTTGCAATAAGGAGTTCATAATCTGAGCCACAGTCAGCTGCCGGTCTTTTTTTTTTTTTTTTTGCTATATAGAGCTTCTCCATCTTAGGCTGCAAAGAATACAATCAATCTGATTCCAGTATTGATCACCTGGTGATGTCCATGTGTAGAGTCATCTCTTGTGTTGTTGGAAGAGGGTGTTTGCTATGACCAGCGCATTCTCTTGGCAAAACTCTGTTAGCTGTTGTTCTGCTTCATTTTATACTCCAAGGCCAAACTTGCCTGTTACTCCAGGTATCTCTTGACTTCTTACTTTTGCATTCCAGTCGCCTGTGATGAAAAGGACATCGTTTTTGGGTGTTAGTTCTGGAAGATCTTGTAGGTCTTCATAGAGCTATTCAGCTTCTTTGGCCTTAGTGGTTGGGGCATGGACTTGGATTACTGTGATACTGAAAGGTTTGCCTTGAAAATAGATCATTCTGTAATTTTTGAGATTGCACCCAAGTACTGCATTTCAGACTTTGTTGTTGACTACGAGGGCTACTGCATTTCTCTAAGGGATTTTTACCCACAGTAGTAGACATAATGGTCACCTGAATTAAATTTGCCCATTCCTGTCCATTTTAGTTCACTGACTCCTAAAATGTTGATGCTTACTCTTGCCATCTCCTGTTTGACTACTTTCAATTTACTTTGATTCAGGGATCTAACATTCCAGGTTCCTATGCAATATTGTTCTTTACACTATCACACTTTACTTCCACCACCAGATACATCCACAACTGGGCATTGTTTCTGCTTTGGCTCAGCCTCTTCAATACTTCTGGAGCTATTTCTCCACTTATCTTCAGTTGTGTATTGGCCACCTACTGACCTGGAGGGTTCATCTTTCAGTGTCCTATCTTTTTGCTTTTTCATCCTGTTCATGGGGTTCTCAAGGCAAGCATGCTGAAGTGATTTGCCATTCCCTTCTCCAGGGCACATTTTGTCAGAACATCTTTCTTTCCTACATCTAATTCCCTCATTTCCTAAAGCCCTTGTCTTCCTCTTTCTTGTTTTATTCTCTTGTTTCTTGGAGCATATCTTCTAATAAGTTCTTGAAAAGTTGTGCAAAATGGATACAATTTCTGAAACTTCGAATATTGAAAATATGTTTAATTTATCCTCATACTTGACTGATAATTTTGCAGGGTATAGAATGCTAGGTGACAAATGACTTTCCTTTAGAATTTTGAAGCCATATTTCTATTGTCCTTTACATTTGGATTAATGATCTATCTAGGATTAATTTTTATATTAGTGAGGTAGCAGTCAAAGTTCACTTTTCCCACCGGGGTAAAAATTTCCTAATTAAATTTATTGGTTGCCACATTATATCATTGGACTACATAGGCGTGGATCTGTTTCTAAACTCTTCATTGTGTTCCACTGGTCTATTTGTCTACAAGTTTGCCAATACTAACTGCTTTAATTATTGTAACTTTAATATGTTTTACTAATATCAGTTTAAGTCTTTCAACTTTTGTACTTCTTTATTATCTATAAGATCAGCTTTGTTATTCCTAGATTTCCTGGTGGCTCTGGAATCCACCTGCAATGCCGGAGACCTTAGTTTGATCTCTGGGTCAGGAAGATTCCCTAGAGAAGGAAATGGCAACCCACTCCAGTATTCTTGCCTGGAGAAGTCCATGGACAGAGGAGCCTGGTGGGCTATAGTCCATGGGGGTGGCAAAGAGTCAGACACAATTGAGTGATTAACACTATTATTTTTGGCCTTTTGCATATCCATATAATTTTGAGTCGTGTCAATTTCCACCAAAACCAGAAAAGTTCAGGAATTTTTAACTGAGTCACATACCATACAAATCACCCACAAATAAGTGGATAATTCAACGGACCTTAGTATATTCAGAGAGTTGTGTAACACTCACTACAGTCAATCTTAGAACATTTTCATCACCCTCTAAGTAAAACCCTATGCCCATTAGCAGTCATTCTTCCCCCAACTCCCCACTCCCAACCTTAGAAAATCATTACTTCCATTTTCTGTCTTTATATATAGACTTGCCTATTCTGATAGTTCACATAAGTGTGAAATAGGTTGTCTTTTGTGACTTGCTTTCTCCATTTAGCATAATGTTTGCAAAGTTCATCCGCTTATATATTGTAGCATGTATCGGTACTTCATTCTGTTTTACGGATGAATGCCATTTCTTTGTATGGATGAAAATACATTTTATTTATCCATTTATGACCAATGGTTATTGGGTTATTTCAATATTTGGGCGGTCATGAATAGTGCCATTGTGAACATTCATGTGCAAATTTTTGTGTGGACGTGGTTTCATTTCCCTTGCGTATATACCTATTATTAGAATGGGTGGGTCACATGGTAACATTATTTTTATCCTTTGGAGGAACTACCAAACTATTTTCCAAAGAGAGTGCACCATTTTACATTCCTCCCAACAGTGTATGAAGTTTCATTGCAGTTGAATTGAACCTATAGATCAATTGGGGGAAAACTGATCACTTTACAATACTGTTACTACTGATCTATCAACTTAGTATATGTCAACTTTTTAAGTTCGCTTGTCCTCTCAGTAATATTCTGCAGTTTAATGTGTAGAATAATGACTATATTTTGTCAGATTTATTTCTATTTTTTATTTTAAAATGTATTGTTGATTTTTTCATTTTTAATTGCTTACTGTCAGCTTATAAAAATACAATTGATTTTTGTATATTGACTTTGTTTCCAGCAACCTTGCTAAATTTATTCTTAATACCATATCTGTAGATTACTTTTTAGTTTCTGAATCTAAATCATGCATAATCATGCTATCAGTAAATAGTTACAGGCTTTGTTGTATCTTTGTTATATGCAATCTTATATCTTTTATTTTTTCTTGCCTTACTGTCCTGGCTAGGACAATATTAAATACAACACTAAATAGAAATGATGATGGTTTGGTTCAGTTCAGTTCAGTCGCTCAGTCGTGTCCGACTCTTTGAGACCCCACGAATCACAGCACGCCAGGCCTCCCTGTCCATCACCAACTCCCGGAGTTTACCCAAACTCACGTCCATTGAGCCGGTGATGCCATCCAGCCATCTCATCCTCTGTCGCCGCCCCCTTCTCCTGCCCCCAGTCCCTCCCAGCATCAGAGTCTTTTCCAATGAGTCACCTCTTCGCATGAGGTGGCCAAAGTACTGGAGCTTCAGCTTCAGCATCATTTCCTCCAAAGAAATCCCAGGGCTGATCTTCTTCAGAATGGACTGGTTGGATCTCCTTGCAGTCCAAGGGACTCTCAAGAGTCTTTTCCAACACCATAGTTCAAAAGCATCAATTCTTCGGCACTCAGCTTTCTTCACAGTCCAAATCTCACATCATACGTGACCACAGGAAAAACCACAGCCTTGACTAGGTGGACCTTTGTTGGCAAAGTAATGTCTCTGCTTTTCGATGATGATGGTAGATAACCTCAATTTGCTCAGTTTCAAGGAGATTGTTTTCAATACTTGACCATTAAGTGTGAAATCTGCTGCAGATTATTCTGTCTGATATTATTATATTAAGAAAATTCTCCTTTATTCCTAGTTTGGTAAAAATTTTTATCACAAATAAATGTTAAATTTTTATTGAATGCTTTTTCCACATCTATTGAAATATGACTTTATTCTTTTACGCTTTTAATATGATAAATTACATAATTGTTTTTCAAATGTGAAGCCAACTTTGCACTTCTGGAATAAATTCAAATTTGTCATGATGCATTATTACTATTTGATCACTATTATATTGTTTAGGATTTATATATATATATATATATATATTTACAGAAATTGTTCTGTAATTATCTTTTCTGTATCCTATCCTAGTTTGGTCTTAATATCAAGATTATGCTGCCCTCATCCAAAAAGATAGGAAGTGTTTTGTTTTGATTTTCACTTTATTCTCTGGAAGAGTTTTGTAAAGCTTGGATTATACCTTTCTTTGATGTTTTAATAATGCAAAAAGTATCCTACAAAATAATTCAACTGCCAAAAAAAAAAAAATACCCTGTGTTCCATCTCCCTTTCTCTTTTTGGGAACAACTGATTTTTTTTTTTTTTTAACCTGATTCAATTGTTTCTCCTTTTCCAGAATGCTACGTAGCTGAAATCAGTATGAGCTTTTTCAGAGTGACTTTTCCATTTAATAATACAATTTAAGGTCCCTGAATGTTTTTTCATGGCGTGATAGTTAATTTCTTTTTAGCGCTGAATAATAAATTGTAGTACATTATTCAGATGTACCACAGTTTGTTTAGCTGCTGAAAGACATCTCGATTTCTTTCAACTTTCTACAACTATGAATAAAACTTCTGTAAACATTCATGTTCAGGCTTCTCTGTAAACATAAGTTTTCAATCATTAGGGTGAATGTCAAGAAGCACAGTTGCTGGGTCGTATGGCAAGAGTATGTGTAGATTTGGAAGAAACCACCAAATTGTCTTGTATGTTAGCTATACCATTCTTCATTCCTACCAATGATGAACACTCTTGTTCCACATCCTCACTGATGCTGTCAGTGTTTTGGATTTTGGCCATTTTAATTCTCCAAGCCAGGCTTCAGCAATACATGAACCGTGAACTTCCAGATGCTCAAGCTGGTTTTAGAAAAGGCAAAGAAAGGAACCAGAGATCAAACTGCCGACATCCACTGGGTCATTGAAAAAGTAAGAGAGTTCCAGCAAAACACCTATTTCTGCTGTATTGACTCTGCCAAAGCCTTTGACTGTGTGGCTCACAATAAACTGGAAAATTCTGAAAGAGATAGGCATACCAGACCACCTGACCTGCCTCTTGGGAAACCTGTATGCAGGTCAGGGAGCAACAGTTAGAACTGGACATGGAACAACAGACTGGTTCCAAATAGGAAAAGGAGTATGTCAAGTCTGTATATTGTCACCCTGCTTATTTACTTATGTGCAGAGTACATCATGAGAAACGCTGGGCTGGATGAAACACAAGCTGGAATCAAGATTGCCAGGAGAAATATCAATAACCTCAGATATGCAGATGACACCACCCTTATGGCAGAAAGTGTATATTTTCTTTAGTGAGATAGCTGTTCAGATCTTTGGCGCATCTTAAAATTAGATTGCTCATTTTATTGTTGAGTTTTAAGCTTTATCTATTGAGTAAGAGTCCTTTATCAAATATATCTTTTGCAAATATTTTCTCTCCATCTGTGGCTTGCATTCTCACTCTCTTGACAGTATCTTTTGCATAGCAGAAAATTTTAATTTTCTTGAAGTCCAGCTCATTAAGTCTTTCTTTCATGAATCATGCCTTTGGTGTATGTAAAAAGTCATCACTATATCCAAGGTTATCTGTTATGTTATCCTTTAGGAGTTTTAGAGTTTTTCACCCTATACTTAAGTCTATGATTTATTTTTAGTTAACTTTTGTGAAAGATGTTAGGTCTGTGTACAGAAACACTTAATTGCATGTGGACGTCCAATTGTTCCAGCACCATTTGCTGAAAAGTTTATCTTTGCTACATTGTATTGCAATGGCACCCCACTCCAGTACTTTTGCCTGGAAAATCCCATGGACGGAGCAGCCTGGTGGGCTGCAGTCCATGGGGTCGCTAGACCCAGACAAGACTGAGCAACTTCACTTTCACTTTTCACTTTCATGCATTGGAGAAGGAAATGGCAACCCACTCCAGTGTTCTTGCCTGGAGAATCTCAGGGACAGGGGAGTCTGGTGGGCTGCCATCTATGGGGTCGCACAGAGTCAGACACGACTGAAGCACCTTAGCAGCAGCAGCAGCATTGCCTTGATTATTTTGTCAAATATCAGTTGACTACATACACGTGGATCTATTTCTGGACTCTAGTCTGTCTCACTGATCTAACTGTTTATGCTTCCACTGATACTACACTGTTTTCATTACTATAGTTTTCTTGTCAGTCTTCTAGTTGGACAGTGTGAACCATCTATGTTCTTCTTCTTCACTATTGTATTGCCAATTCTAGATCGTCTGCTTTTCCATCTAAACTTAACAATTAGTTTGTTGATGTCCCCAAAATAATTTGTTGAGATTTTGATTGGAATTTCTTTGAATCTATAGGTCAAGTTGGGAAGAACTGACTTCATCAATACTGAGTCTTCCTATCCATGAACATGGAATAACACTCCATTAATTTAGTTCTTCTTTGGTTTCTTTCATAAGAGCTTTGTCATTTTCCTCATGTAGATTTGGTACATATTTTGTTAGACTTATGCCTTACTATTTAGTTATTATGGTGCTAATATGTAGGATATTTCAAATTCCACTTGGTCATTACTGGTATGTAGGAAAGTGATTAACTTTTGTTTAGTAATGCTGTCTCCTGCAACCTTGCTATAATCTTTTATTAGTTTCAGGAGATTTTTTTTTTTTGGTTGATTCGTTCAAATTTCCTGCATGGATGATCATGTCATCTGTAAACAAGATTTTAGTTCTTTCTTCCCAGTCAGCCCGTTTACCTTTTACTTCCTTTTCTTGTCTTTTTGCATTGGCTAAGACTTCATCACTTCACCACTCTTGCTTAAAAACAGTAGTGAGAGGGGATATCCTTGCCTCATTCCTGATTTTAGAAGGAAAGCTTCAAATTTCTTATCATTAAGTATGACGTTCAGTTCAGTTCAGTTGCTCAGTCGTGTCTGACTCTTTGCGACCCCATGAATCACAGCACGCCAGGCCTGCCTGTCCATCACCATCTCCCGCAGTTCACTCAGACTCACGCCCATCGAGTCCGTGATGCCATCCAGCCATCTCATCCTCGATCATCCCCTTCTGCTCCTGCCCCCAATCCCTCCCAGCATCAGAGTCTTTTCCAATGAGCCAACTCTTCTCATGAGGTGGCCAAAGTATTGGAGTTTCAGCTTTAGCTGTCAGTTTTTGTTGCTATGTTTTATCAAAAGGAGGAATTCCCCTTTATCTCTAATTTGTTGAGAATATTTATCATGGATGGGTGTTGAATTTTGTCAAATGTTTTTTCTGTATACATTGATATGATCTTATGATTTTTTGTTTTTTAACTTGTTGACGTGATGGATTACATTAATTTGATTTCAAATATTGAACAAAATTTGCAAACCTGGAATAAATTCCTCTTGGTCATGGTACACAATTACTTTTATACATTGTTAGATTTGATTTGTTGATCTTTTGCTGAGGATTTTTGTATACATGTTTATGAAAGATATTGATATGTAGTTTTCCTGTAATGTTTTTGTCTGGTTTTGCTCTTAGGGTAATGCTGGTCTGATAGCATGAGATAAAAAGTGCTTCTTCTGCTCCTACCTTTGGGAAGAGATTATAGAAAGTGGATATAATTTTTCCCTTAAATTCTTGGTAGAATTCACCAGTGAGCCCATTGGGCCTGATGCTTTTTCTTTGGGAAGATTTTTAATTATTGACTCAATTTCTCTAATAGAGATAGGACTATTCAAACAGTCTATTTTTCCTTGTGTGAATTTTGGCAGATGTGTCTTTCAAGGAATTGATCCACCTCATTGAAGTTATCAAATTTGTTGGCATAGAGTTGTCCGTCATATTTCTTTATTATCCTTTTAAGGTACATGGAGTCTATAGTGATACTCTTTTTCATTTCTGATATTAGTAATTTCTGTGTCTCTCTTTTTTCTTAGTTAGCCTGGCTAGATGCTGATTGGTTTTATTGATCTTTTTGAAGAACCAACTTTTGGTTTTGTTGACTTTCTCTAATGACTTCCTATTTTCAATTTTATTTATTTCTGCTTTAATTTTTATAATTTCTTTTCATCTACCTACATTGGAATTAATTTGCTTTTCTTTTTTCTAGTTTTTTAAGGCCAAAGCTTAGTTAATGATTTTACATCTTTCTTTTTCTGATATATGAGATTCAATGTTGCTAATTTACCTCTAGGCACTACTTTCCCACAAATTTTAAGTTGTATTTTCTTTTTCAATTAGTTTAAAACATTTTTAAATCTCTTGCAATTTCTTATTTGACCCATGTGCAATTTATAAATGTGTTGTTTAGTTTGGAATTTGCCAGCTATCTTTCTGTTACTGATTTCTAATTTAATTCCATTGTAATCCGAGAGCAAACATTGTGTTAATTCTTTTCTTTTTAATTTTTTAAGATGTATCACCCAAAGTGAGGTCTATATTGATGAATATTCTTTGTGAGCTTGAGAAGGATGTGTATTCTGTTGCGATTGGATGAAATAGTCAATAGATATCACTTCTATCCAACTGATTGATGGTGCTGTTGAGTTCAGCTATGTCTTTACTGAGCACATGCAGAATCTACCCATTTTTGATAGGAGGATGTTGAAGTCTCCAACTATAATAGTAGCCCATCTACTTCTTCTTAGAGTTCTATCAGTTTTGTCTCATGAATTCTGATGCTCTGCTGTTAGGTGCATACACATTAAGAATTGTTAGACGGCCCTGGTGGCCTGCCAATAAGAATAAGAATCTGCCTGTTAATGCATGGGACATGGTTTTGATACCTGGTCCAGGAAGATTTCACATTTCATGGAGCAACTAACCCTGTGTGCCACAGCTACTGAAACCCACGTGTCCTAGAGCCTGTGCTCTGCAACAAAGAGAAGCCACCACAATGAGAAGCCCATGCACTGCAGGTATAGAGCAGCCCCTGCTCTCTGCAACTAAAGCCCGCATGCAGCAACAAAGACCTAGTGCAACCAAAACACAAAAACAAAAAAAAAATTAATTAAGTTTTAAAAAAATAAAGAAAAAAAAGAGTTGTTATATTTCTTGGAGAATTGACTCTGTTATTATTGTGTAATGCCCCTATTTATCCCTGATAATTTTCTTTGTTTGAAGTCTGCTTTCTGAAAATAATACAGCCGCTATTTCTTTTGAGTAGCATTACATGATGTATCTTGGAGTATAAAATGGCAACCCACTTCAGTATTCTTGCCTGGAGAATCCCATGGACAGAGGAGCTTGGTGGGCTTCAGTCCATAGGGTCACAAAGAGTTGGACACGACTGAAAGCAACTTAGCACAAGATGATGTCTCTATCTCCATCCATTTGCTTTCAATCTATATGTATCTTTATATTTAAAGTGGATTTCTTGGGTGGTTCAGTGGTGGTGGGGGGCAGTTCACCTGCCAGGGCAAGAGACGAAGGTTTTTGTTCCTGGTCTGGGAGGATTCTGCATGCCCTGGAGCAGCTGGGCCTGTGCGACACAACTATTGAGGCTGTGCTTCAGAGCCCCAGAACCGCAACTACTGAGCCCACAGCTTCTGAAGCCTGCACGCTCTGGAGCCTCTGGTCCCCAGTGGGACAGGCCACCACAGTGAGAAGACTGCACGCCACAGCTGGAGGGTGGCCCTGCTGTCTGCAACTGGAGAAAAGACTGGGCGGTGGCGAGGACTTGGTATAGCCAAAAGTAAATAAATACGAAAAATAAAATTTTTAAAATTAAAAAATAATGATAAAGTGGGTTTCTTGTAGATGACATATAGTTGGGTCATTTTTTGATCAACTCTGATAATCTCTGTCTTTGATGTATTTAGATTATTGATGTTTAAAATGATTATTGATATAATTGGATTAATATCTACCTACTTTCTATTTTATATTCACTGTCCTTGTTCTTTGTTCCTATTTTTGTCTTGCATCATTTTTCTGCCTTTTATATTTTTTTAAAAATTAAAACATCTTAATTTTTGCTTTAATATCTGTTGTACTTACAAAAATTTTACTGGAGTACAGCTGACTTACAATGTTGTGTTAGTTTTGGGTATATAGCATAGTAATTCAGTTGTACATATACACACATACATTCTTTTTCAGAATCTTTTCCCATATAGGCTATTACAGAATACTGAGTAGACTTTCCTGTACTATAGAGTAGGTCCTTTTTGGTTATCTATTTTATACATAGCTTTTTGTACTTTTAATTGAGCATTTTATAAGGTTTCATTTTTCTTTCCCTTCTTAGAAAATTAATAATACTTCTTTGTTTTAAGTTATTACCTTACTGTTTGCAGCATACACTTATAGCTAATCCAAGTCCACTTTCAAATAACACTATGAGCTTCACAAGTAGTATGAGTACCTTATAATAACAAAATAAACCTAATTCTTCCCTTATGTTCTTTGCATTATTGCTGTCATTCATGTCACTTACACATAAATGTATATAAGGTAGATACTTACACATACATACATACATATATATATATATATATAAAGTCACTTCAGTTGTGTCCGACTCTGTGAGACCCCATAGACGGAAGCCCACCAGCTCCCCCATCCCTGGGATTCTCCAGGCAAGAACACTGGAGTGGTTGCCATTTCCTTCTCCAATGCATGAAAGTGAAAAGCGAAAGTGAAGTCGATCAGTTGTGCCCGACTCTTAGCGATCCCATGGACTGCAGCCTACCAGGCTCCTCCACCCATGGGATTTTCCAGGCAAGAGTACTGGAGTGGGGTGCCATTGCCTTCTCTGACACACACATACATAGGCATATATAATCAAATACATTGTTGTTATTATTGTTTTTAACAAACTGTTATATATTAGATTAATTAAGAAAAATAAGGGATTCCCCTAGAGGTCCAGTGGTTAAGATTCCATGCTCCCAAGGCAAGGGGCACGGGTTCAATTCATAGTTGAGGAACTAAGATCCCCCACACTGCATGGTGCGGCAAAAAGAAAGAAAAATAAGAATTTTAACTTTACCTTCACTTATTCTTTCTCCAATGCTCTGACCTATATTATTTTCCTTTTTTCTGAAGAACTTTTAACATTTCTTGCAAGGCAGATCTACTAGCAATAAATTCCCTCATTTTTCATTTTTCTGAGAAAGTCTTTATCTTTTCTGTACTTTAAAAAAAATATGTATGTATGTATGTATGTATGTATTTTGGAAAAGGCAACGGCACACCACTGCAGTACTCTTGCCTGGAAAATCCCATGGGTGGAGGAGCCTGGTAGGCTGCAGTCCATGGGGTCGCTAAGAGTTGGACACAACTGAGTGACTTCACTTTCACTTTTCACTTTCATGCATTGGAGAAGGAAATGGCAACCCACTCCAGTGTTCTTGCCTGGAGAATCCCAGGGATGGGGGAGCCTGGTGGNAGCCGTCTGGCTTGCTCCCGGCGGCCCAGGACGGCCACATTTCTGGGGCAGCCACCCCAGCTGCTGAAGGAGACCCCTCTGTGCCCTCTCCTCGAGACCCCCTCGAACGAGTCACGATTGAGGGATGAGCAACAGTACGACAGCTTTTATTTCTCGAGTTGGATTTTACTACCAGCCCAGGAGAAAAAGGAGGCAGCCTCCAGCCTTCGGGAAGAGAGGACAGGAGACGCTTTCTGGGCGGTCTGGGAAGGAATGTCAGAAGGATGCCTCCCTCTTGGCGGTGCTGCTTGTGGCGGGCACCACTCCTCGTCCACCCCTACCCCACCCTCGCCCACCAGTGGCTCCTGCTGCCCTGTAACTTGTCCTCTCCCCCGCACTAGGAAAGATGACCCTAAGAAGACAAAGAGCTAGTCCAGGGACTCCTGCGACCTTAACATTGAATGGTAACAAAAAGCGAGCTTTGGCTTCACCGCAAGTTAAGCAGCAGGTCCAGAAAAATATCTGACCTACAAGCAGAATAGAAACACTCTTCTGGATGAACAAAAACTTTTCTTTTTTTCTGGAAGAAAAGTTAGCAATCTTAATGTCAAGAGTTGCTCTCTGAGACCAATGGCCTCATTCAAAATCAAGTCACAGAAATTAGAACATAAATAAATAAGAACTGAACTGAACTACCATTTACTAAACAGCCAACATGTGCTCCTGTGAACCTCATCTCACTCTGTCTTCACAATCCATCCAGAGGTCTAGGGGGTGTCTTCTGTGGAAGGGGCACGGGGCTACGGATTATAAAAGGGGGTGGTGGTGAGAGGTTCCTGTTATCACATCCGGCCTCCTTAAATATAGTAGGATTTCAGCGTTGACATGTTTTTACCCTTTTGTTTAAGGAAAGCAAAATGAAACCAAGGAGAGGCACCTATATACAAAATGAAAGAATTAAGCCCAACGGATAAATCCAAGGGCTGTAAACTGAGAGAGATAGGATTACTAGAAGCTTCATTCACTCAAAGATCACCTTCCTCAAGATTCAAATCAAAGAAAAGAATTTTAATGTATACCATTCCTGTGTGTGTGTGTGTGCACTCGGGAGAACGTGTGCTCAGAAAATAAAGGATCCGCCTGTAATGCAGGAGACCTGGGTTCAGTCCCTTGGTTGGGAAGATGCCCTGGAGGAGGGCATGGCAACCCAATCCAATATTCTTGCCTGGAGAATGCCATAGATAGAGGAGCCTGGCAGGTTACAGTCCATGGGGTTACAGAGAGTTGGACACGACTGAGCGACTAAGAACAGCACAGACCATTCCTGTGATAACATGCCATCTCTTTTAAGTAAAATAGATGTTTTCTCCACCTTTTAGTTTTAAGCTTTTTCATACGTTATGCTCGTCTATTTCGGGAGGAGTCAGAGCTTGGCCTACACAGCATGACACAGCTACAAGGATTCCTTCATTTACAAGAGAAAGGGAAAGAGTCCCAAAGAGGTTCAGGTCACTTGGGGAGAATCAGTGGTAAGGTCAGAATGATCTTCCCAATAGCATATAGGAAATTTTGCCTGTTAGTACAACAAACCCCTGGATTATTCACATTTCATTTTCTAGAGAAGATCTTCATTTGCAAAGTACAATTGAAGCCTAATTTTATGTGTGATAGGACTGGCCAATAAAAACATTTCAAACTGAATGCCTCAATTTGTTTAACCTAAGTTATCAATTCCAAAGAATTGATGCTTTTGAACTGTGGTGTTGGAGAAGAATCTTGAGAGTCCCTTGGACTGCAAGGAGATCCAATCAGTCAATTCTGAAAGCAATCATTGGAAGGACGATGCTGAAGCTGAAATTCTGATACTTTTGGCCACCTGATGTGAAGAACCGACTCATTTGAAAAGACACTGATGCTGGGAAAGATTGAAGGCAGGAGGAGAAGGGCATGACAGAGGATGAGATGGTTGGATGGTATCTCTGATGCGATGGACTTGAGTAAACTGTGTTTGAGTTTGAGTAAACTGTGGAAGTTGGTGATGGACAGGGAAGCCTGGCATACAGAAGTCCTTGGGGTTGTAAAGAGTCGGACATGACTGAGTGACTGAACTAAAATCGAAGTTACAGATATTTTTGGTCCTCCCAACAATACTCGTTGGTTCTAACTACAACTCTACATGAAAACATGTTTAGAAAATGTGGAGTGAAAAAGTAATCTAGCAGGTAGTCTGAAAACATCTTAAAATTACAAAATCATACTTTGCATTAACAAAGATGATTTCTCAAAGATACCACTGAGTATCTTGGCTCTGTAAAACTTCTCTTTTTATTGCTATATTTTGCTTTTCCACACAAATATATTCTGTATTTCCTCTAAAGTAAACGAGTGCTTTGACAGATTTTAGATTTTTTCCCCCTTAACTAAAAGCACTATTCAATTTCAATGTCCTTGGCGTGTTTTATCTGGGGATTAGACAACTGTACCAAAACACAGCTGTTCCAGTTTTTTCTCCTTTATATTTCACATTAAAAAACTCCCACTATCAGCCAGTCCAATTAGTTACTCACTATCAAAAGCCGGCTTTGGTCTTTCATCTTCTGGAAAACTGGATCCAAGTGACAGGGTGTCATGGAAACTGTATCTCGGGTCATTTCCTGTTTCAATTGTTTAGCCACAAAAAAAGTTCAGCTCTATCAGATGGAAATTAATGAATACTTGCTGTTGCTTTAGAAAAGCATGCAACTAAATAAAAAAGTAATTATTGTTTTTGACCAAGTTTTCCCACCAACACCAAGGAATATGGGGAGATGAGTGCCCCCAAAATGGGAAAAGTACTTTGATGGACGCAATGAACCAGCCTTTTTCAGTTCAGTTTCCATAATTCAGTGGCCAATTTTAAGGCTCTCACTTGGGTTTGGGGAAAGTAACTGCAGGTTAAGTGGTTTTAACTGTAGTAAACTTGTTCTTTTTTTCACTTCCAACACATCTTCACCTCTCCTCACTTATTGTGCTTTGCCCCCAATTCTATCATTCACTGAATAGAGCTGGAATTCTCTTTAGGTTAAAATCCCCTCAACATAAGGGAATGTGTAATAGAAACAAAAACTGTAACATAATCTAAAAAGATTTCTTGCTGTACCTATTCACCACACACACACACACACACACGGGAAAAGTGGAGCTTACGGCCTACAAGCAATACCAGGCAAGCACATGTGTTTAGGAAATGAAGTCCTGGCTGGAATTCAGGAATAATGAGCCCCTTAGTGATCTAATGTACACGAGTGAACACTATGGATGGAAACAGAGTGCCAGACAGGACAATTGGGAACTCAACCCGTGTTTAATATGTTTCAGCTCTGTCTAATTATTGGCAAAAAACATGGAAGCAATACAACAAATCAATTTTAGGACTCAGGAGGATTTGCTCAAATAAGACAGCTATGAAGTGTACATTACAGGATAAGTTTGCAGCTCCATTGTGGGAAAGGAGCCCACTTGCCATGCTCTCTGTCCTGGGTTGTTATACATCTTCTCTATTCCAGAGGAGGAAGTATTTGTGCTGCTGCTTTTTCTTAGATGTAGAATATAAAAATAAGTGGGGAAACATCCAAAAACAAATTAACTTTAAATATTATTAAAGTAAGCAAAGCCTCATGTTACTTATATTCAACTCGCTATTTGGACAATTTCTATAGTGAAGAAAAAAAAAAAGGTTATCTCTTCACAATGATAACTGAGTTCTAGACCTCTGACTTGTTGTTAAGTCACTGTACCAGCACAGAGGCATCTAGGCCAAGCTTGTCCACAGTTTCTCTCCTAGCACATGCTGTCCAGTGCCTCTTTCAAAATCTACACTTATGCCCCTAAGAGACTGGCTCTATTTTATTAAAAATAAGATGAAGCTGATAATTTCTAACTAGAAATCACTGCTATTTCTTTTTCAAACTTTGAGGGAAGCATAATATTCATCCTTCCACAATTTGCAAGAAGAAAGTCCATGATTTAAGAGAATAGTACTTGTAGGCAATCTTTTAAAGTTTTGATATAATATTATACTTAGTATGCTTTGGTCCCTATGTGCCCAAAACACCAGAAACAGAAATAATTTCACCAAAGATAATTTTTGCCAGAAGTATAAGTAATTTCTAGAAGCCATTCAGATGTTATTTTCTTATGGAAAAACTAGTCAAAATAAAGTAAACTGCTAAAGGCATCAACACAAAAAGGCATAAGTCAGTTCAAAGAAGTAGTGAGCCTAGACTAAAATAAATCCAAGAATACTGCTACCAGCCAGACTTAAAGGCCTCTGGTCATGATGAGTGAAGTTGGTTTTATCCCAAGAGAAACAATACATAAAATAAAGATGGAGCTGGTAGGAGAGGTTGTGAACCATAAGAAAGACAAGGAATATAGTCAGTATGTTGAGATAGACCATTTTTATATTCTGGTCTTAACTTACTATTTTTCTTTTCTTTCCTTTAGAAAATGCAGTGGTAGTGGGCTCATTGCACACTGTCTTATTTATCATAATGGAAGGGGAAGAAATAGATAATTTGTAAATAGCTCAGTTACAGAAATCTAATTAACTCTCACTACATAGGAGTAAATTAATTCTTGCAATTAGCGTATGAACATCTATATTGGATTTTATGAAATTTCAGTTCTGGGTTTTGTTTAGTTTGCTTGCATGCCCAATCAAGGATACTATTTAGAATGTAGATGCCTATGGTACCTTCAATAGTGATGATGTAATGTTGAATCCTTCTGGCCAATGAAAAGCATACTATTGAGAAACAGATGTATACTGCTTATTGAACAGACCAAGTCCTCTCTTACATACACAGCTGCTCAGCAGNTAGTTTGCTTGCATGCCCAATCAAGGATACTATTTAGAATGTAGATGCCTATGGTACCTTCAATAGTGATGATGTAATGTTGAATCCTTCTGGCCAATGAAAAGCATACTATTGAGAAACAGATGTATACTGCTTATTGAACAGACCAAGTCCTCTCTTACATACACAGCTGCTCAGCAGTTAGGTGGGGTCATGTGACCAATTATGGCCAATAGGTTGTGATCAGAAGTGACTTGGGATAGCAGGTGTACACCCAGGACTTTAAAGATGATGTCATTCATACCAGTGAAAGAGAAGAAACTCACAGATTTTTAAACTCAAGTCAAAACAGAGGAGCTGCTAAACTGGATACTGATGCAGGATTCTGCCTCTGTTGGAACTGGCACTGTTGGAACATTTCCAATACCAGTATTACAAGTATGTCAATATGGAGAAAGGGAGTATCTTAGGGGGTGGGGGTTCTAAGGTGCTGGCAGTTTACATATTTTATCAGCTGCCTTTCTCACAAGGAACTCAAATGTGAATGGTTATACACGTACACCAAAGAGAAAAGGAGTGGAGAGAACTACTCAGGATTCCTGACCATGAACTTCACTGCACTGGCACCCTCCTCAAGGAACAAGATCATTAGAGAATCCTTCCACATCCTAAGTGAGAATTAATACCCTCCAAAAGATCACTGGTATGTGTTAAAAAAAAAAAAAAAAGTGAACTGTGTCATCACCCAGCCAAAGCCTACAACAATGAAGGTGAGTTTTCTATGCCTGTCTTGCCCCACTGAGGCAAACCTGGAAATCACAAGTTGAGATGCTAAGGTCTCAAGATAGAGGAGAACCACATGAACCCCTGAAGCCATTAATTGAACAGGAAGTATCACTGAGATGAAGGGATTTGTTCATTTCCAAAGCCTATTTTAGCTTTTTGTGTGTGTCACGGAGCCCTGGGACAGTGAACTGCGATCCTCTTCTCAGAATCCTGTGTTTAAATACATAAAATAAAACCATAGGATTGCAAAGAAAACTAAAGTGCTTTTTAACTGAGCTACAGCAATGCATACTTCTATAAGTAGCAACACATCAGCAAGATGAATTATAGCCGTTGCAATTTACCAGCTACTATAATTTCAGAGTAGTGAGGATCATGTTATTTCAAGTTATCTGTGATATTTACAACAGGTTATGGAATACCTTTGGTTTGTTTTGGTAACAAAGTCCCAGGTGCTGCTATACTATTAGGACTTGTTGTTTACATCACAATGCAAAAGAAATGCTAAATTTCCATTATAGGTTTGTGTTATAATTTTTTTTCTCATCAAGTTCATGGGCAGAGCCCAAAATAAAACCCACCGGTGTTCCCCTCTCCTAACTAAGAGAACCACACCATGGGCTCTCAGGTGGCGCACTGCCAGGCCCTCTCCAGGGCAGCACCATGTGGGGCATATCCCTCTGTGGCTTCTCTTCTGCCGCTGAGTTTCTGTCATTTGTTTTGTGTTCACACCAACAGTTTTCACACAACTCCAGCTAACTACAAATGTCATTCAGGTTGTTAGAATGCAATTTTATGGATGCTTAGGTGCCTTTAAGTCAATGGTAAAGAAAATTGACAAGAATCAGCCCATAACAAAGGACTGGGCAAGTTTATATTGATATCATCAACATCACCCAGTCCAGGGAAAACTGACCAACAGTTATACAAAAGCAGCTGGTAAAACACTGTCTGGTAGCTTGTAATGACCTGAAGGCACCTGGAGAGGCACAATACAGGATGCTGGGGTCAGCTAGTTAGGATACTGTCCAATCCTGAGCTGGTCAGCCCTACTTCCAGGAATGTGTGCCTCAAAGGGACTGGGGAGTCAGTTCTGTTTAATAAACCTATGAAGGCTGGGTAAAATGAGACTGAAATAATTCAGGCTTTTAAAGGTACGCCTACATCTATAAGTTGCAAAGAAGCCAGAATGTTCAATGCACATTCACATAAACCATTATTGTTCTTCTTAAGAAAGAACACGATACTTGACACCTTATTCAAGAGTATATAACACAGTAGTCAACTGAGCTATAGAGCTCCTAGTCCTGACAGTTGAGATAAGGGATCAGAAAATCAAGAAAATATTTGAAATCAAGTAATTAATTATGTAGGCAAAACTGGAGAACCAAGAAGATGAGGCCTGGGAATCCATCCTCTTTCACATTTCACCTACTAAGAACTAGTATAGTGTGGCTAACGTGCCACTGGATCAGAAGTCAGGAGACTGGACTTTTAATCCAGACCCCATGACCAATTAATTACCTGAGCAAATGTGAGCAAGAAGCCACATTTCTCCAAGCTTCAGATTCCCCTTCTTTAAATGGAAGAAATTAACTTCAAAGGCACCTTCCCACACAAAAATAAAGATTTGGTAACTTTTGGAATCTCAGGAATACTGAAAATAATATACAGTATTATTATAATCAGATACATATTAAACTGAATGTCTATTAAGACCAAGTGTTCCCTCTATTAAAACCAAGTGTTCTCATTTCAAAGGCTGAGAAAATGAAGAGAAGAAATGAGTAGTTTCTG
The DNA here is from genome assembly GCA_006410615.1 of Neotragus moschatus. Classification (NCBI taxonomy): domain Eukaryota; kingdom Metazoa; phylum Chordata; class Mammalia; order Artiodactyla; family Bovidae; genus Neotragus; species Neotragus moschatus. Next base: position 11,659,984 of record SJYA01002932.1, on the reverse strand, counting down.
TGTATGAACCACCATGGTGTGCCAGGCAATGTATGTGGTCCTGTACTTACATCAGTTGAAAGCTTGCACTAGTCAATGTCTAGATGCTAGTGGAAGACGTCTGCTTTCTCTGATAGCCTTCTCCATATTATACATAACTACTGTTGTAATTCGGAGAAGGCAATGGCATCCCACTCCGGTACTCTTGCCTGGAAAATCCCATGGACGGAGAAGCCTGGAAGGCTACAGTCCATGGGCTCGCTGAGGGTCGGACACGACTGAGCGACTTCCCTTTCACTTTTCACTTTCATGCATTGGAGAAGGACATGGCAACCCACTCCAGTGTTCTTGCCTGGAGAATCCCAGGGACGGGGGAGCCTGGTGGGCTTCCGTCTATGGGGTCGCACAGAGTCGGACACGACTGAAGTGACTTAGCAGCAGCAACTGTTGTAATTGTGTTTTAGCTAGCTCCCTGAGCATGTCTTGTTTAAGGGTCTACTTCCCTAGGGTTAGAAGAATTGGGGAAAGTTTTCTACAGAAAATCAGAATGCCTGAAGGTCTATTTAAGGGTTTGAAATCTAGTCTATGCTCACTTTTGGCCCCTTGAAATTCCTCCTGCCCCTTTTTTGATGTCCCTGTACATCCTGTCGTTATTTTGATTATTTTCTCCCCAAGGGCTGACCCATTTACTAGAAGTAGAAGGCTCTTCAAGTAATCAGGAGAGTGAGTCAGTTTAATGTTGCTGACTCCAGGCTCTTTTCCAGGTGTTTTTTCTCCAGAACTATATGATTCCAAATAGCCTCAGTTCTCATAACCATCACGTTAATTTCACCGGACTCCGAAGCCTCCTTGTTTTTCCTGGCTAAGGGTTTCCTTCCCTGCCCTTCCCTATTGTCCTTGCCAACCGCTTCTGGCTGGAATTATGGAAGTGAAAACTTACAACTAGAAAGAACTTTTAGACTTTTTCCCAGCCCACTAGCACAGGAAGCAGATCCAGGGCCTGTGTCCTCTCCTGCGTCTACCCAAAGGCTTCCCAGGGCATTACGGAGCACATAGTAGAAGCTAAAAATTGTTGACCCACCTAAAGATGACTGCTGGCCAAAGCCCTGCGGCATGACAGCCAACAGAAAGAACAATGCTCACTCTTCATTCTCAACATAGAGGAACTGGAAAATCGGATTTTTCTTTCTCTAGATTTATTGCAAAGCTAATAATTAATCAATAGCCAATAGGCTGATTACTCTGAGACTCAGCATTTTAGAAGAAAAAACAAGAAAGTAAGTTTTCCCAAACACACACGTGATCTAGGCATGGGGGACATTAAAACTAAATTTCCACCTGGCTTTGAAACATAAATCTTCAAACCCCTCAGGTTAAAAATGACAGCTAGAGTCCTTTAATCTTGAAAATACTCTCTCCGTGGAAACCTTAAGGACAGGAAATCACTTAGGCAAAGCTTTTTTTTTTTTCCTTCCCCTTTTGAGGTAACTTCTAAGGAAAAATCTAAGTATTGAGGAAAGTGGGCTTCCATGCACAAATATACCATAGGAAGGCAGTCCATGTCAAATGATTTCACTGACCTGTAAATTGACCCTTAAATAAAGCTTTCCCAGTCAGGCTCAGCTGGCAGAATCTGACTCACTTCATCTAATAGACTCAATCTCAATTCCCGTATACCACCTCCATGATTAAGATTTTTTATTAAGGTAGGAACAAGGATTTATACTATTTTCACCCAAAGTCAGGAAATTTTGCAACTTATAATTTTCAAGTACAAAAAGCGCCTAAAATGTGATGCTTCTAGCTACAAGGTTAGAAAAATTTGAGTTACCACATAATCTCAGACAATTAGAACTGGGAAGGTACCTAGTAAGTTACAGGAGGAAATCAAAGCACAGAGAGGTAAAGCAATTAGCTCAAGGTCCCACAGGGCTTCCCCAGTGGCTGGGTGGTAAAGAATCCATGTATCATTGCAGGAGACATGGTTTCAACCCCTGGGTCAGGAAGATCCTCTGGAGAAAGAAATGGCAACTCATTCCAAACTTTCACCTGGGAAATTCTATGGACATAAAGTCTGACACAACTTAGTGACTAAACAACAAGGTCTTTCCAGATGTAGAATATGGTTTCCTACCCCTAAATTGCTAGATTATCCTTAACTCCCTACCATACCTATTCTTTACTATTCCAGGTTGGCTACATTTAATAATGATAATAATAATTATATTCAGCTAAAACAATCAAAATATTTTTAATAAGAATAAGGTGAGGGAATTTTGCAAATTCCTGCATCATTTATAGAAGCTTGAGCCTATTAGCAGGCGTGAAATAGCTCACATATTTCAAAGGATAGGTCTAAAGTAGTTCAAACAAGTACCAAACATTAAGTCACTTTCACAACCACCCAAGTTCTAGGATGTACTGTCTGGGACATCAGCCAGGTTGGCAAACAAATCATTATAAAATGCAAAGGTATTAAGTGCCCTCTTGCCTTTGGCAGTACACTCAAAGCTATTCAAGTATATTATAGTAAAACTAAAATATAGCTACCAAGGTCTCAGCCAACAAAGAGGGAGAGAAGTCTATGCATGTTTTTTTTTTTTTTTTTAATTTATTTAGGTATTCCAACTTTTGTTCTATTTCCTTATGGAAGACAAACCTAGGAAGGAAAGGAGATGGTGGAGAAAGAAAAGGAGACCTAGACATAAGCTTCTAGAAAAAGTAGGCTGAGATGAAGAAATCTGAGGACATAAATGTTAGCAGCTCTAAAACTTATAGCAACTTAGGTTCAAAAATGGGTCAATAAAAGCAAATTCTCTCAATTCTGAGTCCAATAAAATGGAAACTATTGACTCTCTTTCTGTCCAAGTGTATCTTTCCACCTCTCTTCCAGTTAACAACTGCTACCAGTCTAAATCCAGGCCCAGAGATCAAGTGCACGGGACACACATTTTTGTACAGTAACCACTTGGAAGATCAAAGAGAACTTAATAGACTTTCAAGTATACGAAGAGTCTGTGTATAATGACAACAAACAAGACCAAGAAGAAATAAGTTTACGATGACATAGGAGAGCTTTTCCTAACAGATTAGCAAGGACATCCAGAATATAGGATTGACAAATTCTATCTAGTCTTAGATACAGTATACAAGATAGAATTTAGCATTGTGTTCTCAGGTTCTCTTTCCTTCTCTCTTTTTCCTAATCATGATGATAGTAACACTTTACATTTGCATTCATTTCCAGTTTTCAATTAATTTTACATCATCCTACTGTCTCCGGTAATGGAGGCAGACATTTCCTAAATGTGTCTACTTGGGACACAGGAATGAACTAAACAAATGTGTCTTCAACCACTGGGTCTGTTCAACATTTCCTACTGACTGAGATACAGTAAAGGCAGTCTCTCTGGCAACCCAGTCCCATATTTTCCCATATTTTCTAGAAACAAGATTTATGCAGATAGCAAATACTAAGGCGTTCATTACATGCTGAATCAATTAACTGCAATAAACCTAAGTCTCAAGCACCAGCTGAGATGGATTTGAATCTAACCTTTTTCACTGTATGACTTGCAAAACTTGGACAAGTCAATTTACTCTTTCTGAAGTAATTGCATTTGAAATAGAACTCTAACCCTTAGCATAATACCTGGCACAACAAAGGTGCCCTTAAAACATGCTCTACTGTAAGTCAGACTTACCAATAAAATGTCGTCCTTGGGAGATATAGATCCATAAGTTGCTAAGAAAGCAAAAAATATCAGGCACAATCCTTGTGGCTTTACTGGTAGAAAACACAGAGTGACTAAAAGAGGCCTCCACTTGATTAAATTCTAGAGTTAAGCTTACAGAATAAATTTGAACAGTAAAGAAAGTGTAAATCATTTGTCTGACAAAGCTTTAGGATGTTGTTGTTGGGAACTCGAGAGTTGCTATCCTTTACACATAAATCCTCTCTGAGACAACTGCCCATGATATGTCACTGCTGTAGCCTGACTTGTCCACAAATACAAACATAAAAATGCCCTTCAGTGAAAGAAAGATAGTTGGAAAAGATGAGAGAAGTTCACGTGTCTTTCCAGGCAAAGCCAGAACTAAAGCACCAATTCACAAACCCCTACCTGGTCTAAAAGAAAAGTTATCTAAAGCATTAACTAAGAGGATAAGAAGCTACCATTGTAGCAGGCTTAAAGTGATCCACTTTCACTAGAGCTCAGTAGACTGGGGCCCTCATTGAAAATGCAAAATCTCCAGCTGGGGGTAAGAAGGAGAGAGAATGTTAAGATGCTCAGCTCTGAAGTGCCAAAACCAAAGGTCTCTGCATTCCACGGCTCAACCTCCTTCCTCCGGCCACCCCCCCCCCCCA